>VDFB02355033.1:0-128677 GCA_007258455.2 Sequoia sempervirens
TATTATTATATATTATATTCTCTAACAAAATTATTATATATATATATATCATTTTTATAATTACTAACTAATAATTATTATATTCTTATTTAATATAAAATAAAATAAATAATATAATAATAGTAATAATAATAATAAAATATAAACAATATCATTTTAAAAATATCTACCAATTGACCTCATGTACTACACAAATGTATGCAAAAAATAAACCACATTTTTCTCTAATTGACCTTCCACACCTCTTCGGCATACCCATTGCATACCAAGGTGCGATTACTAGTTTATTCAATTATTACCATTGAGTGTTCAACTATTGAGTCTTTTCTCACAGCTAATAGTACAATTATTCAAAAATATCAGGATTTCAATGCGCAAGTACTATCACACCTATTGGTGCATGCTTAACTATTGGACCCTCTCCCCTATTTAGGTGGGAAACTAACTTTATTTAAGGTTGATTTATTCCTTTAAAAGCCATGTGTTTGTATATGCTTATAAGATGATATTATAGTGTATATATAATAAATAAAGCATATGAGCCCCTCTTTACATTTTGGGTTCACTTTTACATTTTTCCTCTTATCACTTTACAATTTTAAAGTTAAAAATAAAATAGGGGAGACAATCCAATAGTTGAGTGGGTACCAATAGTTGTGATAGTACTTGTACATTTAAAGTCTGGAATATTTTGAATAGTATAGTGCTACTGATTGTGAGAGATGACTCAATAATTCAACACCCAATATTAATAGTTGAATAAAATGTACTCATTAGATCCAAAACGAAAAAATAAATCATGTGATGTCACATTGGTAAACCAACAAAATAGGACTTGATAGCAACTATTGGTCGAACCTTTTTTGGGTCTATTATGATAACTCAACAAAAAGCATGCTAATGACATAAATTTGATAGGTCATAATGATGGTGAAATAAAAGATTTAAATTCTTCACATCCCTAGCTACTGAATGATATATTTTTTTAGTGTCAATGTCATACATTTGTTGCCATATCAATTGGTAAAGATAGATTGCACCACTATCAGGCCCTCTCCCCTAATGAAAAATAATATTTTTTTTGTTAGTAAGTTCCATTTGAATAATGAGCTTATTATTAACTTTTAATCAAAAAAACTTTATATGAAAAGGGATGTTGTGAGTGGAATATAATAAAAATCATCAAATTATGTTATTTCCGTAAAATCTTGATATATAGGTTTAAGAAAATAAAATGAAGGAATTAAATTTAAATATTATGAGTTGAGATTGTAAATGGAACAAAAGGGTTAAAATGTTTTAATTTTGGTTTTGTTAATTTCAATTAGGTGATGATGAGTTATTAACTTTTATAACGTAGTCAATTCAATGTCTTAAATCTAATATTGAATCAATATTATCAATATTATTTTTTATATTTGATAAACCTACTTAGAACTTCTATTATGCTTCTAAACTAAGTTGCACCTATGAATTGGTATTGGAACACTTTTCTCTCATCTGTATGAATGCTTTGTTCCTCTACTTTGCAGTGCTTGTGCACTTACAAGAATGAATGCTTTAAAATTGAGTGATGTTGAGAAGTACCTTAGGGAATTCTTGGTGTGCATAGAGAATATTTAGCACTTCCTTGATAACTAGTTGGTCCTAATTATTAATGACCAAATTTGGATGATAGGCCAAGTAAATATGTAAAGAGTCTGGATGATAAATCAGTGTGTAGAATTCATTGATGCAATGTTGATGCAAGCTATGAGTCTCTATTTGACATGATACAAATGAGATTCAATGAGATGATCCTATGAAATCTAATAACCTAAGATTACATCCTCAAATACAAGATTCCATGAACTGTTTTGTCATTCAAGCTAATGGACAACAATCATTATTTTTTGAAAAGTTAAGTTAAGGCGATTGGGAATTTAAATTTGAATGGAAGGATTGGGCCATGAGTGCATTCCTATTTAGGGGATATAGTCATGTCCATGGTCTAGTCCAAGGTACAAGAATGACTACAAAGAGGACTAGTCTAGATCATTTGGAACTAGAAAATGATGATTGGTTGACTAGGTTGTAGGTTGGGGTCGACTTACACTCAAAATATACCAATTGAAGCATTAAAACATTGTAAATATGACATGATCAAAAGTGAATTTAAAATAAAAAATAACAAAAAAATCAAGCATTTTATCCCTTACAATTGTTAATTTAACTTTATGTAACTAAATTTGACAATAATAATACAAATAAGCTTAGTAGCATTCACCTCTCAACAAAACTTAAATTTTCAGCAATGAGTCTATACCATAAACTATCATGACTATCGTCCTCTTATTTAAAATTCATGACATGTTTGTAAATAAACAAATTGTTTATTGATTGTTTTTATTTCAATAGATAGAATAGGGTACTTTTTTGTAGTTTGAATGGTTGGTATGGTTGTTTAAATACTATAATATGATGTGGAGTAGATTGACACTTCTATTCTCTAAATGTACTTTGATTAAAGAGATAATTATAGTATCTTTTCTCTGAATTTATATTTTTATTTAAAAACATTAAAAAAAACTCTTTAAATAAAAAACCTTAAATATATCCACTTATTCTTAAGTACTATTTGAGCATGTATTACTATTAATAGTCATTTTCATCATTGATCATATCTCTAATAATTCAGCTCAAAGGTTCCCTTATCATCATTGTCACCATCATGACATGTATTAGATATGAAGCCAAAGTTTGACATATTCAGGCCAAATCAAAGGCATGAATGATGGGAAGAAGGTAAAGAGTAGAAGAGGAATAAGTATAACAAACGCATCTTCAAAACATCTGATTGGCGAGCACACAATTGTTAAGTTCAATGTTTTCATGTGCTTTTGTAGGCGAACATCTTATCAAACTTTCTCAATTAGCATTTATACTTATTTTTTACACTGTAATTCAAGGAGAGTGAATGGAATCCCCGTACATACAAACTCAATCTCAAAAAGAAAAATAAACAAATACTGAGTCCCGAGGGCAGAGTATGAGCCAGTGGTAGAACCGTATACAACCCCACAACCTCATAAATTGGTGAGCGACAAGTGACATTACTCCTAACACATGCATACTGTACCTGTACCTCAATAAAACAAAACAAAACGAAAAGCATTCAGGTCCCCGCTTCCCAAAGTCAAATGTACAACAAAAATGGATCTTAACTTCACCCCCATACGATTTTGCAAAACTAGGTAGATGCATTATGACATTGCAATGGTCAATTCATTGAAGAGTTAAATTGTTTCAAGAGGAGTTGATAAATGAATAAGTTACTTGATTAAAATATATAGGAGAAGAAATAAAATCAGTAGAGTTAGAAAACAACAGGAAGTAGGGAGAGGGCTTAATAGTCGTGCACAATCGTACATATAATACCCAATAGTCGTTTATATAATGTCCAATAGTTGTGATTTGACTATCCATAATTAAACAAAATGTATGCTTTTGATCTAAAAAGCAACCAATCATGTGATACCACATCAGCCTCAACTACTCATGATGAATGCACGAGAATTGGTCTCACTATTTTTTGGGGCCTTTTGGACACCTTGACAAAAACGCATGCTGATGTGGCATCATATTTGATGATGTGGCCCTGAAACCTTAGTTATAAGCAGAGAACTTGCCAAGTAAGCTGTAAAAAATTAGGAGTGATTTGAAATTTCGACGAGATAATTAGAAGTCCGGGTTAGGGTGCCGACTGGGCCCTCTCCCTTTTGGGGTGGGCGGTTTTTTGAGAAGATGGTTTCGGATTTCATTTTCATTTCGGGTCCTATAAACTAACTGATCTGTGGACGTAATTAAAATCATTCATTCAGTCTTGTTAAGCCATGCACTCTGTGTTTACAGTATTAGAAGTTGCGTGATCTTAAAACTGTTTTCTTGTGGCTTATAATTTAGGGCATTTTACCATTACAGTAAACATCAGGGAATCTCATTTATGAAATAATATTTCGAGACAATATGTCCTTGAGAAAGTGATGGTGAACGTTTGTCAATAAAAGCATGGCAATCATTTGTTTATTTATTCCAAAGTGAAAAGCTCTGACACGGGTGCAGAGTGGAGGTGGCAAAAACGTATTGGAAGTTTGGAACAATGTGAAAGAAATATGGGTTTGGCCTTTAACTGTCAAACAAGTTATGCTCAAGTCAGGTTACCACGCGATAATTTTTGTGTAAGCAACAACAGAAATCAAAACGAGATTTGGCATTTCGTCGGTGATGAAGACAAGAGTATCTAATAGAATTGACGGCTGAGGCTTGCATTGATTTTTGTATTCTGGATGTACCAGAGCTGGATAGAATAGCGGGAACCAATCATTCATGCTTTTATTATAAATCGGTTTGTACGGGAATTATGAAAACAATGCACTTGGCTTATAACTGTGAACAGTGGCCTCAGTGAGACTTGTGTTGGAACTCATGCAGTTGGGTTCACCTTAGAATTGTTAGTTTCACCTTCTTTGCTTCCAAAGGCAATTGTTTTGGCATTCAGCTTTTGATTAGATAAAAGCTGCTGCTTTGGTATTGCTATTTTTTGCAGTGTGCCAATTGGGTTTGGCCAGAGGTAGCTACTAAGTGCCTCTGACAATGGTGGGCAGAAGGAAATTGGGATGCATAAGGTATTTATATCTTTCATTAAGATTCATAATGATAGCTGTGACAGTGGATGCAGTTAATCTGACAAGAAGCCACGGTAAGAAGTCTGCTGTTTCTTCGCCGGTTGACCTGTTTGTAGGTCTGACTATCGTGCAGGATGCAGTTACTAAAGGAGCTGGTGAGTATATATCGTATGTTCATTAAAAATATGCTTATATATGGGTTAGTTCAACTTGAAACAATCTTTAAGTGGTTTAAGAACTGCAATCTGTTTGTCTGTGTTCGTTGATCTTTGAGTCAATTTGAATTGCCTGTATATAGATCGATATGATATAATATGCAATAATTATAGAAAGTGGTCACTGGTATGCGGGGGCGATTGTTGTCTCTGTATATTGTTTTGCTCACATTTCAAATGAATAGGCCTTAATAGGAAGGATGAATGTGTTGAGAGAGAACTATCTAACTTTGATCCCTGTTTCCATATCACATCAACCTGTATTCACACTCCCTTTGCCCATGTTACACGTGGCTATCCCGTGCTAGATCTAAGTGCCATTACCAACGCTACTGTTTCACGTTTCCTATTCGTGAGAATCTGAAATTTGTATAATCATTGTATTATCCATATACCCGATGAAATTGGCATGTTGTATGTTAGACACATGAACTTGTGAAAGAAGTTCAATTTTTGTAGATATGATCAATATCAGTCACTTTCATTTTTCTGTGTTTCTGGAGTGACCCTAATATAGCTAGCCCTCCTGATAACTAATCCTGGCAAAGATACCACTCACCTGTAGTTCTGTTGAAGAAAATGAGCCACACGTGAATTGCAATAAGGAGCCTACCAAAAAGCCCTGTCTTAAAGAGGTCCAGCAGCTCAATAATAGAGCACCCAAGTATGCCTCAGGTTCAAGATGTAGCTGGTCCATGAAAAATAACATGTCATCAGAGCCAGGCTAGGAGCCCTGAGCACCAAATAAAGGGGGCTGCTGGAGAAAATGAACCACTCCAAAACAGTAATAAAGAACCTATTAAAAACCTTGGTCACAAAGAGGGCCAGTGGTTCAATAGTAGAGAACTCAATAATATGAAAATGGAAGGTCATAGATTCAACTCCTAGCTGGTCCATGAATAATAACAGGCTCTGGTAAATCATTGTATATGTATCTCCACTTTACACATCTATTGACAACGTGCATCCAATAAGGTTAGACTATTCCTTTCAGAGTATCGATCCCAAAAATTTTGCATTCCTATTACTCCGCGTCTGACTTTCTGTACCAGTACACTTAATATAGTTGTGTACACCACTAACAGACATGGTTACTAATCAAAGGGAAACTTCAATGCTAGGGACAGCCACATCCATGTCAAATCTAGACAATACCCTTGGTCATGATCAATCACAGTTCACACTCCTATAAGAGTTTCCTTGCATGGTCTAGATTCTGTCCACTTTGGTCACTGATACCAATTTCCAACTAGCAAAGCCACCTTTTCATGGACCTTCAAGGAAAATGTATTATTTAGTATACAAGTTAGCTTAGCTATATTCATACACCTGCTTCACACAGCTAGCAGAAACCAAGACAGTATACACAAAGACATGCACTTGTTAAGGTCAACCGATTTCTTTAGACACAAGCAAATCCAAAATTTCAACTTGTCTCACTTTCTCTGTCATGACTTATAATTCAAATATGTGCTGATTTGTTGGAGAGATGAGGCGATGGAAGTTTTGTATGTGGACTAGATTTAAATTCATGCTTGATATAACCAAAGATACAAAATCTTTGGGAAGCACTTCAGAATCTGGTTTATGCTCTTCAATACAAGAGTATGGTTCAGGGCACTTTGAAACAAATCTTTATATGACTTATGTTAGTATGTAAAGGCCTGCAAAATCATTAGAGAGTGTCTGGAAAGAGCTCGCAACAGCCAAAAGAGAGTAGATTGGGTTTTAAAATGATCTACAACATACCACCTTTAGAGCATATGTGCTGGTAAGTTTGGTTTCTAACACAGAGTTGAGGACACTGAGAGCTCGAACATATGCACTGCACTTAGGAATGAATGTAAACATTTTGGAGCAGGGGACTCATGTTTTATATTCTTTTTTTGTTGGCATTTATATTTGAGTTCTTGAGTTTAAGTCAGTATGGCAATGATAGTAAGAAAGTTCTGTGTGTCCTTTCGTGGAGCTTGTCAAGAATGCCTGTAATGATAAAAATTGCAAGAAAAACCTACAAAATTTTAGAAATGTCTTTTATTTGAAGGGTCACAATTATGATGGTAAATGCATTGGACTACTATCTACCCTTTCTCAACTTAAAGTAAACAGAACAAAGCATTGAAATGAAATGATAAATTAACTTGTCCAACTATGGATTAGAATAATAAAGCACAACATATCTTCTATTTTATAAAAGAAAGAAAAGAAGTAAAGGTTCAGAGTTTTTCAAGCTTAATAATCTGCACTAGAGATCACATCTTCTCACATACTATGCATACAGTTCATCACACATAAATTTAAGGCCTAAATATCCTTGAAGATGTGTTTAAAAGGTGAGCTTGAAATGTTGGAAAGGAAAGTTTGAACACAGTTGTATCCAGATACATGTCTTGAATTATTAACCTGTGGAAATCTTGTGGCATTAAGTTGAGACTTGTTTACTTGTTCCATTGATAGTATTTCCAAGAGTACCTCACTGCAGTTATTTGGAGCACGATGAATTGAAAATATTTTGCTCTCGTACGCCTAACTTGTTATGGGTCACTAATAAAACTCTTATTCACCTTGTACTGATCACTTCCATATTCACTCCTTTGTTGTGGCTTTGGGCAATCTTGGGAAAACGAGATGTGCCTTTCATTGGGGAATAATGTTCTTTCTTTTCAGTTTAAATTGTCTTAAGAATTGTTTATGATAGTGAAACACAGACATCATTGATGGTCTTTTTTTGCAGTTTGTTTAGACGGAAGTCCACCTGCTTACAATTTACACCGGGGATTTGGATCTGGAATAAATAGCTGGCTTATTCACATGGAGGCAGGTCTTTTCTCTCTGTAAAGTATTTTATAAATTTTCTGATACTAGCCAGTATGCATAAATCAAAATGGTTTCTAATCATATATCGCAATATGAATGCAAATGGCTAAGAAAACACTTGTCTTGCACCATAGACAAAGTGTTTTTGCAAACATCTTTTAATAAACAAAATCAAATAAGGAGACTTATACATTCTTCCCTCAGATACTTTTTTGATGTCAGTTTTACATGACGACCATAATATGTCATATTTTAGAGGTATTTAGTATGCCCATGGATTTGTGGTTAAGTTTCATTTGTGTCATATTTATTTGCAGGGTGGAGGATGGTGTCACAACATAACAGCATGCTCTAAACGTGCTCACACTCGCTTGGGTTCATCTGTCTACATGGGAGGGAAGTTGGCATTTTCAGGCATTTTAAGTGACAATCGATCACAAAATCCTGGTATTGTTTTCCTTGTTTTATATTCAAAATATCCATCCTAGAGACCATTTGGCAACAAAATCAGTGTTCACAAGAAGTTCAGAATATTTCTGTGATAACAGTGAAATACCTGTAGCTTTGCCATGTGACATATCTACAACACTGTGAATTCATTACAAAAGTACTTATTTATTACCACTCGAAGCTAATTTGAATGCATTACCTTTGTTCTGAATGCCCTAGACCTTCCATTAAAAATGTAATACCTCCCTAGTTATTTACAGTCTGGACTTTGTCTAACAGACTTCTATAATTGGAACCGGGTCAAGATTAGATACTGTGATGGGGCATCATTTACTGGAGACATGGAGGAGGTTAATCAGGTATGGAAATAAAAAAGAGTAGTTTTTGACTTATAATCTCGTAAATGGAAAGAAATACCCTGAAATTTTACAAAAGTATCTTTTTCTAAACACAATTTCTGTTATGATTTATGAACTCTATTCCTTCTAGTTATAATCTCTACGAGATTTCCTGAATTGGTGTAGAAGTTGAAGGTCCAAAGCTTAATTTACCCTCAATCTACCAGATCTACAAACTCTACTATAGAGGCCAAAGGATTTGGCAAGCTGTTATGGAAGATCTGTTGTTGAAAGGGATGCATAAAGCCAAACAGGTATTCTTTTTCTTTATCTATGTTAATTTGTTGTTGTATGTACTAAACAATCAAAAAGATATAACCTATCAAGTTTGGATTACCATTTCTATTTGCAAGGTCAGAATCACAACCCATAAAGATTGAGATTTGTAACTTATGTATTATAATAAGCATGCATATTCTCTGTATCTGTAAAGATCTATTGCAACTTCCAATCATTGGATTAAGTGACAAAATTGTGATGGGTTGTATCTTGTTATAATGTGTACAGGTGACTCAGTTTTTCATTCGCCATTATATTTGCAGTTATCTTATGATCAATGTTTTCTTATACTGACTTTGATATTCAATAAATCTTCTCTTGTAGGCTCTACTTTCTGGTTGCTCAGCGGGAGGTTTAACTTCATTTCTTCATTGTGATAATTTTCGGGAGCTTCTGCCAAAGAGTGCCACAGTCAAGTGTTTGGGAGATGCTGGATTTTTCATTGATGTGTATGGCCCAAATACATTTTTTCTTCATGTTATTTACATCTAGATCTGATTTCTATTTAGAGTTCCATTGTCATTGCCATATGGTTGGTATTTAGATATTAGATAGTAGTTAAAATTGAATCTATCTGTATTTTCTTGTTGACTAATGTCTGTATGGTAGTAGTTAATTTTTGTATACATCCATTATTTCTTTGGACATGGATCAGGCAGGACATTTCTCGGGAATACTTCATGAGGTCTTATTTTAATGAGATAATTACATTGCAGGTATTTGCTTCCATCCTCTTCTAAGATTATGCTTTAGAATTGAAGAGATCAGTTGATCAAAGTATGTTGGTGTGTTGGACATAATACTTGTTCACATTTAAGAGTATAATTGAGCAAGTTATTTAGATTTATTCTCTCTATGCTCTCATGGTTGGTTTTCTCATTTATATTTGATATCATTTTTTGAAATCAGTCTTCTTGTTGAATTTGACTTCTGTATCACAGGGGTCTGTAAAGAACTTACCTCGCAACTGTACATCAACAGTAAATCCAAGCAAGGTAGGAGATAGTAAAATTTCTTGCTATTGACCTGATATCAGTGATGAAGTTCTAAGCTTCTTCTGCAAATTCCTTGAGATTCTTATTGTGATTAAAATTTTTCCGGCATACCTTATTCATTGAATATTTATATATACTATTCTTTTGCATTATTACTAACTATACAATGATGGAATGACATGACAGTGCTTCTTTCCTCAATATCTATTGCCATACATAGAAACCCCACTTTTTGTTCTAAATGCAGCGTATGATTCGTGGCAGGTAATTTATGTGATCTACTCTGGCATAGACATAGTAGCTTTTGTAAACTTTCACTTCTTTTCTCCATAGGGGGTATATTATATGTAATTCAGACATATATTTCTGGTATGATTTTTTTTCTGTAGATTAAGAACATTTTGGCACCAAGTGAAGCCGATCCTTACCGTCAATGGCAACTGTGCAAGTTAGACATAAGGAATTGCGATTCAGGTCAATTGGAAATAATGCAAGGTTAGTTTTCTAATATCCAATCTTCTCATTTTTCTGCAGAATTCTATGTGATGAGTTCATTTGTACTTAAATATGAAGTTGATAAGATTTTTGTTAGGCGCAAAACTGTGGAACATGCTATTAGAGTAAATGAAATTTGAACACCCATACAATATTTGTATTTGTTTTCTAATCTTACCACTTCTGCTCGACAGGTTATAGGAAGGAAATGCTTAGTGCATTAAACATAACTGACAACTCTACAAGCAGAGGCATTTTCTCAAACTTTCTATGCAATGACTATACTTGCACTTGAATGAAGTGGATACAATTTTTATTTTGCAGAGGACTGTAGAAATGCCATTAGAATTAATGAAGTTTGAACATATGTACCATATTCGTTCAATAATCTTACCAATGTTTGCTTGACAGGTTATATGGATGAAATGCTTAGATCATTGAACTTAGCTAGGAACTCTACAAACAGAGGCATGTTTATCAACTCCTGTTATGCACATTGCCAGACCGAGATGCAGGATTTGTGGCACTCTCCAAACTCTCCAAGATTGAATTCGAAGGTGCATTAGATGCTATGTACTATGTTGTCTACTAGAATTATTTATTTTTGAGGGTTTAGAGTTGAAAGCTTACCATACAACTGGGTGCAGAGTTACTATGCAGTTAGATTTACATTTATGTATTCATAAACAAGGCTACTTTGCAAGATATTTAACTTTCTCTTAACCATGCAACAGACCATTGCAGAGTCAGTGGCGGACTGGTTCTTCGATCGACAAATTGTCAAGGAAATTGATTGCCCTTACCCTTGTGATTCTACTTGTCATAATCGTGTATTTACCGAAGATGATGAGGCATGAAGGAAAAAATTCCTTCTCATTCTTTTATTTAGATGCTATTCAAATTTTTTAGTCAGATAATATTGTTCTATATAGCCTGTATTGGAAAGTCTTCAGAAAGTTTAGATTTAGCCTTCATTATTCTTTATTTAAAAAGTTCAGACCTTGTTGAGGCATTGATGTCATTTTAGGTGATACTTTGGATAACCTACTATTGATTATTATTATTTTTGGGGGCACAAATAGACCATCCCCAAGTGTTCTCAAGGAAGTTTCTACTTGAAAAGATTATGTGCATTTCAAAGCAACACCAGTACCAGTATTTTGAAAGCAGAGCACTCCCCAATCAAACATAAAATCTACGAGGGGCTATTTAATGCAGAATGGAGAGTAGAATGGTGCATGAGATTATCAACACCAACTTGGAACTACATAAAATTTCGTGTTCTTTTGTCACTCAGGCATTTTGAAAGCAGAGTATTTCCCAGGCAAACATAAAATCTATCAGTGGCTACTCAATGCGGAAGCTAAGACACAAGTGTCATAGTAAGTTGGAGGGTAGAGTGGTGCATGAGATTACCAACACCAACTTGGAATTACATCACTCAGGTATTTGAAAATCTGAAACTCAATATGCCTTAGTTTTAAACTATTCATGTATTTCCATTAGGTGCCTCATACTGTGTTGATCTGACTGTGAAAGTTGTATTTTATTATGTATTATCTCTCTTATTTACACTGGCAATATCTGTTCTTGCAACTTGATAAATCCTGTGTGTATTAAACTTGCCCTATTGCATGTACTAAAATTGAACAATATAAGAATGTTCATGTTTGCAAGGCTTATAGGTATCTGTGTGCAACAAGCTATTTGGACACTATGCTGCTTGTGCCCCAAGCACAACATTCCATTTCTGCATGTGGATGGACCTACTGATGGTTGTATGTGGCCGCATGACTGAATTGCACTCTCAAAGGAAAAGCAGAGAAATTAAATCATCCATCATGCCTTGTTTTACATATGGGTAGTAAAGTGCTCTCTATCTCTTTTGCTGGGTAGCAGGGCATGCCCATTTTTTAATTACAGATAAGCAGAGTTCTGCCTTCTTATTAGTATGCAAGCAGTTTGCTTTCCTTACTAATTTGGCAAAGCAGAGTAATTTCTTTTTCAAAAATGTATCTTGAAGATTCAACCTTATTATGAGACTTATCACATATTCTGCTGCAATTCTAATACCATGCAATTAGAGTTATCTTTTAATAGAAGATCACAAGGATGGGCTTGGTGATCATTGTATGCCAGCCAAATAATTTAAGAATCATATTCTGAAAGAAAGTTCAGGAATCAAATTATTCATTATTTCCCAGATGGGCAGTAAAGGGCCGACATCTCTTTTCTTGGGTAGCAAGGGTGCTCCGATTTGTTAATTAAAAATAAGGAGAGTGCTTTCTTCTCATTCCACGACAAGAATATATCTATCCTTCCTTTTTGAGAATTCAGAGTACTTTCCTTTTTCGCAACCGTATTTTGAAGATTCATACTTGTTATGAGATTTGTTAAATATTCATAATTGTACCGTAATACTTGGATCAGACCTGTAATGAAAGCTATCGGAATTTTTTTATCCAATTGTACCAGAATACTTGGATCAGACCTATAACGAAAGCTATTGAGATTTTTTTTTTTTCAATGAACTTCACAATGATGATAGACGTCAAGTTTTCACAGTCCATGAGATTCAATTGAGGTGCTTTTGAAAAATCAAACACACATTTTAACTGGGAAATTGAAGGCTACAGACATCATTACGCATGCAACTCTGTTGACGAATGAACCGACACTAATAAATAAAGGTAGCAGAGCATGCAATGGAGGAATGAGAAGAAAACTTATAAGATACACTTTGATCTCATGATCTCAGAAAAACACATTAATTAATTTCCGAAAAGGAGACAATCTAAGAAAACAATCTCTTGATGCTGTCAGACACAATTTATCATTATACCACCAATATGCCTACCATATATAGCGCTCATTGTACCCAACTAACTCAAATTAATCAAAGTAGGGCGGATCTGATTAACCTCTCTGTGTGAATTTGAATCGATAACATATAATTCATTCAACTACGCAATCAGGGTTAATTGGGCCCGAGAAATCTAATTTTATTTAAGTTGTGCGATTGGGGTCCAATTGAAATCCAATTAGCTCCAACCAGGTATGTGAGTAATTGGTTTAATTATACACAGAATTGGTGATAAATGAAATTATGTAGTGGGAATGATTTTTCTACAGTTTATGAGAATTAGATGAAATTTTCTGCATTCAACTGTGTCTTTTTATTTGTATCTTCGTACCACACCTAGTGATTAATTATCAGAAAGAGGAAAATAATCACTGAGTGTGATTGGAATGGTCCATACAAATAAAAAGACAGTTAAATTCAGAAAGTTTCATCTGAGTCCTACCCATTCAATTTCATTCTGCCTAGTGTTAATTAGGTTTTGATTAATCTTTATTGCACATTAGTGTGAATTAATTATATGTATATGTAATTGAGGTTAATTAAGTTTATTTGATCCAATTTTATTTAGTAGTGCTCTACATGATATTGAATTAATTATATGAAATGGGCAATTCAAGTCAGTCAAGTTAAATTGATTTGGCTTCATCTAGAGAGGTTAACTTTATTTAATCTCCTTTGTGTATTTAACAACTATTTATAAGTGATTAAGTAGATCTATATTAGACTTAATAAAATTCATTTAATCTAATTTGGTTTGGATTAGTTTCAATTGTACATCTAATTGAACCATTTAAAACTAATTAAATGTAATTTATTCAATCAAATATAAACAAAGCAAAGTAGACCCAATTAACCCAATTTTGTCTAAGTAATATGGATATAAGTCTAATTAGCCTCAAATATACATGCAAGCAAATGGTTTAATTGCATGAACAATTAAGACTAATTAATACTTATTTGTTATTACGATAACAAGTAACATCATCTTAATTATGGAATAATAAGGAAATGCAATTAAGGAAAGAAAGCTCTAAAAACCATGTTGTGTGAAAGATTATATTTTGTGAAGTATGTTGTACTTTGTAATTTTTAGTGATACATATGAAAACTTTACTATTTTTTAAATTACTAAGAAAAGGATAAAAGGGGTTATGCTCAAATGCCAAAGTCGTGGCGTTCTCAAGTGGGAGATCTAAGCTCAAATCCCTATGGTAACATCTAAAGGGGGAATTCCTAGTCGTGATTCTTGGACTTTCATTGTGGCTTCTAAGTTGATCTAAGTTGACTAATAAGTTGAATATGTTGAATAAAAGTGGATGTTGTGTTAGAGTAAGAGGTCCCCTTGTGGCCTCTACTACTATTGTTTGAGCTGAAAATCCCATGTTATCAATATATTTTTCTCTAGGAATAGGACTTGCAATCTCAATATTGTGTTTCATTACCCTTCCATAGAAATCTTTGGGAAACATTGTGCTTAATATGATTTAATGAGATGCATAATTAGGTTTGTTCAAAGCTAATGAAACTTCATTTAAGGAGTATTCAAATTGAGGCAAGATTAATTTATATTATACATCTCATATAGCCATATTATAATGAGATGTACACTAGGGATAAACCAAGTTGAAATGGCCCATTGTCATCTAGGATGTGTAAATTGGGCCTTGATTATCCCTTATTATGCAACTAAGTGACCTAATTACAAGTAATTGAGGCACATAATGACTATATTTCTAATAAAATGTCAAAATAGATAATATTTTGTTGGTAACAAATCAAGTCCCAATTGCACCACTTTTGTACCACTTTTGCTTTATCTGCTCAAGTTAAATTTATGTCAAGATTAACTTAAATTTAGGAACCAACATTAGCCATATTAGAATTAAGTCCTTTGCAATCAAAATATCAAATTTAATTCAAAGTTTTGTTAGATTTACATCATGTCCTCATAAATTAAGTCTATGTGTCAATTAATGAAAATATCGCGACTAATTTAATGTGAGGAATACATGTTTTACACCATGTTGAGCACATGTTAAATGCCTAATCATTGTCACCAATTCAACATATTTGGAATATCGATGCCTTTCCCAAAATTCACTAATCACATATGACTACAAATTACCTTAATACCTACAAATCACCAATAACATTTTCCCACTTGAGACTAGGTCCCATGGTGTGGTACAAACCATGGACTATGCTAGATGAATAGCTTAGTTTGCCTCGCCCAAAGTTCAAAGCTATCACATCAAGGTCAATTGTTTTGGAAACAAGTTCTCTTTCTCTTGGTGGCTTATGTGCCAAAAAATTGAATTGAGTGACTAAGGATGTGTATCTATAGACATGCCTAGGTCATTAGAAATTACGAGGTAGCAATGAGAATTTCACTAAAGCTATTCAATTGTTAAAACTCCATCTTTGCATCATACATCGATTCAATTAAGCATATGTCACATCCCATTTTATATATTCAAATTAGATGAATTTTAAATGTTTTCATTGGACTCCAATGAAATGTGTGATTATAAATGTTTTGATGCAATGTATTTAGTTCATATGATTATTAGTATTTCACTATTTTTTATATGATTTGATTTTAATTAATTTTAAATATTTGATTCTTTGACTCAATTCTAAGTGATTATTGATTAATATGATGAAATTGGTTATTTCATTGATCAAATGCTATTGTAATAATTATTTCAGTTAAAAATATTAAACTAACTACTGTATGTGGTCATGGGGTGGATGCAAGATCAATTTTTCCCCTCTTGCCTGAAGAGGGAGAGTGTCATCCAAGAGAGAATAATAGATCATGGTAATATGATGATTGTACTATGTCGATAAAATCCCACACACTCACACTATTCTATAGATTATATGTATGATGGTGCATTATAGTTGTCTACTTTGGTGTAATTATGTAAACATTTGGTTTGATGTCTTGCTTGCTTTTGAGTGTTTGCATGGTTTCTAACCTCAAGTAGTTTTTGCATACATCTATTTGAGTTAAGTATTATCTTGATTTTACGTGAAATTTAGTGTGTGTATGTGTGCATGTTTTATTATCACTTAAGAAAATTTAAAAACTCAAAGAATAATTATTTAAATGGCACATCTATTCATTTTGTTGAGAAAATATGAAAAATAGTTTCAATTAAAAAATATAAGTTAAAAAAAGGCGTAAGGATTTATGAAAGGGCCAAAATAGAGATTATGGCTATTGAGGCAAACCAAATGTTGGGTTTTTGTAATCATTTGCTCACCATGAAGTGTTTGCATATAGTCCAAGGAGTTTTTGGAAGGTTTTGTGGAAGATCTTTAGTGAGTTGTCTTCCATAAATCCCATAAGGGCACAAGGGCATAATAGGCACCAAAATGTGGATGGATAATTACAATCTTTTTGAAAGTAGAGGATTTAGTTGTAGAGTTGTGTATAGAAATTGTAGAGGATGTTGCAAGTAGAACTTGGTGGAGGTGGTTAGTTTGTGGTGGGTTGGATCCCATGAAGGATGAGAGGAGAGTAAGGAGTATTTAGCGGAGGAGGATGAAACATGGTGGATGTAAATCCATGAGAGGAGAGAAGAATGGAGTGCAGAGTTGTTGGAGGAGAGTGAGGCTAATTCTGATAAGATGTTGGAAGAAGAGGAAGAAGAAACCATTTCATGTGCACAAGATTCAAGGATGGAGTTTGTTGGTCCCACTACTCAACTCTATTTTGTGAGTCCTACTCACAAAAATTTTCCTACTCGACATGTCTAATGCAGGAGCATCCCAGTTTTGGTCTGGGTTATGTTCGTTGTCCATTTTGGAGTTTGTGGTTGGTTTCCAACGTTAATTTTAAATATCATTCAACTTAACTTTGGTGATCGATTTTGGAAAATTTGAATGACATTTTGTCATAGATTAACAAGTCATATATCGATATGCATTTGAAATTTGATTAAGTTGAAATAACTTTCATTTAATTCATGGAGATTGACATTGGTAATGGGATCACCATTTAATTGTTCAATTTGTTTAGTGAGCCTTGTTTTATATGCCTAACCAATTTGAATTGAAATGGCAGGGTCACTGACTTATTAAGTAAAAGAATAATTCAATTCATTTTCAGGTTGAAAAATGTAAAAGGCAAGGTTGCATGACTGATAGGGAGAATAAAATTTAAATTACTCCATACCAAGATGATTATGGAGGGTCACGGCTGGCATGGGAAAAGGAAAAGTGTTTTTTTTAAGATAAAATTCATGACATGCAATCGAGAGGGGGAGGTCATGCCCCAGTGGAGTAATATAGGGGAATAAAAGAGGAATAGAGGCCACATAAGGGAAAAACCTGCCAAGAAAAGAAAATGCAAGGGAGAGAGAAGAAGCAACACCTCAAAAATAGAGGAAATTAGCTTATGCAAGAGAAGATCCACGCAGTCAGAAGGGAGAATTAGACGTAGACTCGAATTGGAACTTTCATACTGAATAATGTGTTTGGTTTGTAGAATTATTTTGACGAAGACGGTTTCCGATTTCATAATTTAATTTCGTGGGTCCCATAAACTGACTGATCTATAGACGTAATTAAAACCATCCATTCATTCAATCTTGTTAAGCCATGCACTCTGTGTTTACAGTATTAGAAGTTGCGTGATCTTAAAACTGTTTTCTTGTGGCTTATAATTTAGGGCATTTTACCATTACAGTAAACATCAGGGAAATTTGAGAGTTTGAATTGAATTTGCTCTCATGGTTTTTAAATTTTAATCGATATAAATTGATAAATGCAATTGTCAAATTAAATGTGAATTGGTTGCGAAGTTGTGAATTGAATGAAAGTTTGTAATCTGTGAATTTGTGCAAGTCGGGTTTGTGATAGGGAAAGGGGGATTATTTTTCGTCTTGCACCGAAAAGTTTATATTTGAGCTAAAAATATATCTAAATTGTTAATATCTAGCAATTGCACTTTGGTGTGCAATAGCTACGCCGAAGAGGTGTGGATTGTAATTAATGGGGAATTTTGGTTTTTTTTTAAGAATTTTTTGTAAATGAACTTTTGTTTGTATAGATACACAAAATATGAGTAGTCTTGTTGAAGTAAAAATAGGCAACATTTGTTTGTAAAAGTTGAGATGTCTCAATGTAGAAGTGATAGCTTAAAATCAATTATGTATTCACTTACAAGGATTCAAACACAATTGAAATAAAACCTTTGAATCAAGAAAATAATCAGGCACCATTACCAACATGTGCATGTTATGTTTGCAATTGTAGTTATCAATTTTTTGTATAGAAAGAAACACACTTCTTGTGTATTACTCATTGTCTAATAGAGCAACTTGATGAGGGTGAGTCCAAAATTGATGAGAAAAGTGTCATAATTTTTATCAAGTCTCGCTAGTAATTAACTATTATATCAAGAGACATTACTATACTAACATTAAAAAATATTATAATAGTGTGAGTGTATTCACTAAAAATCCTTGAATTTGATGTTCATTTTTACATCAAATTAATAATTAGAAATTAAATACAATATTTTAAAATATAAAATCATTTGATATAGTAAAATAATTAATTGGGGACAGGAGGAGGCAGGGAGAGGGGGGGCCTAGCTTGATTGGCTAAAGCATCTTGTTGCAGGCAAGAGGTCACGAAGTCTAGTCTCCCCCCCAAACCTGTGATACCGGAGGGCGTGTCGCGCCAGCGCCACCAGTAACCTGTGGTACCAGAGGGCCTGACCGATTCCTACAGTCTAAATAATAATAATAATAATAATTAATTATAAGTCTCACTAATAATTAACTATTATATCAAGAAACATTACTATACTAACATTAAAAAATGATTATAATAGTATGAGTGTATTCACTAAAAACTCTTAAACTAAATATAATGATCATTTTTACATCAAATTAATACTTAGACATTCAATACAATATTTAAAAATATAAAATCATTTGATATAATAAAATAATTAATTATAAATACTCACTAATAATTAATTATTATATCAAGAGACATTACTATACTAGAAAAAAATATAATAATATGAGTGTATTCACTAAAAATTCTTAATCTAAATTTGATGGTCATTTTTACATTAAATAAATAATTAGAAATTAAATTATAATATTTAAAAATAATATCATTTGATATAATAAAATATTTAATAATGAATATTAATTATATTCTATTATATCTCTAAATGTTTGTAAAATAAATTAAAAGCAAATTAGAAACATGTACACGTAATTTGGAAATTATTGAAATTTTAAAATCTATAGACCATTCTTTTAGATACCCACTAATGTGAGATGCTCATTATATAGTCATTTAATGATTTAATTTTAAAATTTTATGTTGTCAAAGATAATTTCTTTATATGTATTTAAATATATGTTAACATTTTTACCTTATATTTATTTTTAAAATAGC
This sequence comes from Sequoia sempervirens, assembly GCA_007258455.2. Classification (NCBI taxonomy): domain Eukaryota; kingdom Viridiplantae; phylum Streptophyta; class Pinopsida; order Cupressales; family Cupressaceae; genus Sequoia; species Sequoia sempervirens. The sequence goes on from VDFB02355033.1 coordinate 19,606, forward strand.
TCAATTTTAAAAGAATTTATATTCTATAATCTCTGTGATGAACAATAATTTTAAAGTTTTAAAGTACTAAAAATAATTATAATATAACTTTTAACTAAATGAAAAAAAACTCTTAAATAAATAGTTTTAAAATATTTTAAAAATTCTTAAGTAATTTAATATTTATGTTTATATTATTAATAAATAAATATAAATATAATTAAAATGTATTTATATTATATCGTAATTATATTAATATATAATTATAATTTATTAATATTTATATTAAATTATTTACTATAAATTCTATTGTTCTTCATATAAAAATAAAGTAAATAATATAAATAAAAAATAATGATTAAATACTTTTAAAGTAAAATAGAATAATTATTCAATAAATAATAATTAAATAATTCAAAAATAAAATACAATAATCATTGAATAAATAATCATGTAATATAGTGTTGATTTATTTTTTTATTGAAATAAAGTAAAAAAAACATAGAATAAAACTTAAGATCAAGAAATTTGAAATTTTCAAATTTATCTATCTCAAACTTTTACTAACTTAAATTATTATATCATGTCAACTCATCCATCAAATGAATAATACATTCTTTACTTACCTTTAAATCAACAATAAATACTTTTACTGCAATACTCCAAAGACAATTATGGCCACTTGTCATTGAAAAAAAAATATGTCGATTTTGACATCAGAGTGGTGGAGATAGAGTGTCACTTTGTTATGGAGTGCTCAGCGTATAAAGATATTTGAGCTAGCTATGAGGACACCTTGCAAGTTGATAACCTAAATACCTTGTTTGAAGAGGAAAGGTTGGTCAAATCAGCAAACTACATCATTAAAATTCACTGTCGTAGGGCAGACCTTGAGCGAAGATCCCAAACTGTTTAGGGTCTTTTCTTTTTGCTGGCTATTTTGTACTGTTCCTGGGTCCCATAGACTGATGTGGCCTCGTGAACATTATTAAAATATTTCATTCATTCATTCATTTTGCCACTTCCCTCGTACTAATTAAATTACTGCAACTTTTATGTGCGAGCATGAAATGAGATCGTGGCGGGACCTCTTGTTAGGAAGCCCATCAATTGATAGATGGTGACAAAATCTTCTTTGCTTTCGTTTGTTGGCGTGAAAATCCATTCGAATAAGGCAAAATAAATTGACTGTTAGGTAGTTGTCCCTGTAATTCGCTGTCCATGATCAACTCTAGGGTATCAAGGTAAACCACATGCCATCGTATTCATCCAAAACTATATGCTAAGACAAATCTCTTTCAACATCAAGAATCAAAATTCAACCCCCTATAATAGGTTGGTTTGGGTCAAGCTTGAAAGGGAGGGCATGGTTTTTGGGGTTTGCTCAATCTATGCTCCCAATGACCACAAAGATAGGATCAGACTCTGGCAATGGATGGCCTATTTGCAAGGGATTCCCTGGCTTGTAGGAGGGGACTTCAACATGGTGGAGAGGATGGAGGATAAGTAGGGGGGAGCTGATATGTCCTAGAAAGGAGACAAAAAGCACTTTTGGCTTAGGATTAAGAACAAGCTGGGGCTTTTTAAACCCTTGGAGGGAAACAAAAAGGATTCAAAATGGATCTAGTACACCTGGTGCAATTCCCAAAAAGGGGGCAACAGGATCTACTGCATACTAGATAGAATATATGCAAGTAAAAACTTCTTCTCTTTCAGGTATTGTAAGGATGGACCAATGGTACAGGTCTGTCCTTACATGCTCTCTGATCATCATCCAATTAAGGCTAGTATTTCGGCCTCCTTTGGGGGCATGGAAGAGTCAAGGAGAAAATATGGTTTCATTCTTAACACTGAGTTGCTGAAAGACCCTGATTGCAAGGATGCTATTGCCTCTCTAAGAGAGATCAATAAGTGGATGCTAAAGAATCACTCCCATTTAGAGAGATGGAATCAAAATGTGGAGGGGTGGAGGAAGCTTTTCCAAACTATCGACAAAAAGAAAGCTTTGGACAAAAGGAAAGAGGAAGGGGACCTCCAAGACAGAATCTTTGAGGCTGAGTCTAGATTGCAAAGAAACCCAAGTGAAGAGCTGCTCTGCGACGATTTGATTACTGCTAAAGACATATTAAGGAAGCTTCAAAACCACAAAGTTCAAGGGAAAAAAATCAGAGCCAAGCTGAATTGGTTAAAGTGCGGCGACAAGGGTTCCAAGTTTTTCTTCAATTACCTGAAGGAAAAGAACTTAAAGGAGAAAATTGGCCAAATTTGGGATGGTACCCAAATGCTCTCAACTCGAGAAGTTCTTGAGCAGTTCCATTCCTTCTATAATGACATCTTCTCCTCGGAGGATGGAGGAGTGGATGGGCCTAAAGGCAAGGGGACTCATCAAAGGCCTCATTCCTAAAAAGATTGCAGAGGAGGATGTGATCAAGCTTGAGGCTGATTTAACGAAAGAGGAAATCAGAAAGGCAATATTTTCTATGAGCAATAACAAGTCCCTTGGTTGTGATGGGCTTCCTGTTGAGTTTTTTAAATCCTTTGAAGAATGGATTTGTGAGGACCTGTTGCAAGTCTACAAGGAGGCCCTGGACAAGGGCTCGTTAGGGAAATAAATTAATAGGGGGGTCATCAAGCTGCTCCCAAAAGGGGGAGACAAATCCTTAGTTAAGAACTGGAGACCCATCACCTTATTAAATGTCACTTATAAGATTTTGGCTAAGGTTATTGCCCTAAGGCTTGCTAACATTCTCCCGAAGTTTATAACCAACACTCAAATGGGCTTCATAAAAGGGCGGTATATTTTGGAAAACTTGATCACAAGTTGGGAGGCTCTAGAATGGGCCAAGCAGTCCAACCAAGATTCGGCCATGCTGCTGTTGGATTTCGAGAAAGCTTATGACAAAGTGGAGTGGGAGTTCCAAAGGGTTGTTCTCCAAGCGTTTGGCTTCCCTGAGAAGTTTTGTAGTATGGTGAATACCTTGTTGAAGGATGCTTCGGCCAAAGTTGATGTTAATGGCAGGTTGTCAGAGGAAATAACGCTGGAGAGATCAATCCAACAAGGTTGCCCCTTCGCCCTGACCCTTTTCATGATTGCTTTTGATGCTCTATCATACCTGCTAAAAGATAACTCCTTTTCCCCCAAGATCAGAGGGATTAGATTTCCTGATAACAGTGACCTCACTAATGTGCAATTCGCTGATGATACTTCATTCTTTGTGGAAATGAATCAGAGGAATTTGGAATTTTTAATGGTGAAGCTTGATTTGTTCTGCCAGGCAACTGGGACCAAGCTATCCAAAGCTAAGTCCATCTTCCTAGGCTGGAAAGAAAATCCTCCGAAGTGGTTGAACAGGTTTGGTTTCCAATGGGGAGGCCCCAACAAGCTGGTCAGGTACCTAGGAATCCCTTTTGTTGTCAATCCTAATCTCAAAGAGATGTGGAGTTGGATCAGAGGTAAAATTGATAGGAAGCTTGAGAGCTGGAACATGAGATATCTCTCTCTTGCAGGAAGAACCCAAGTGTGTCAGAAAATTCTTGCTTCATACAACATTTATTTCACATTTGTGTGGTTCTTCTGTAGTTACCAAGTGAACAAAATTCAAAAGAAGATAAGGGGATTCCTTTGGTCTGATGGGAAGGGTAAAAGAAAGAGGCACTCGGTGAAGTGGGACTGGTGTTGCCTCAGTAAACATCAAGGGGGTATTGGCTTGAAAGACTTAAAAGCTCAAGGAATAACACTTGCTACTAAATGGATCCTTAAGTCCTTGAGTGGTAATGAACCCTGGAAAATTTTGGTGAGAAACAACATTCAAAAGGCGGTCCCAAAGAAAACCAAATCTTGGAAACTCCTTCCCCTAAGTGACATTCTCCTCAGCAAATGCCCCATGGTCCTTGTCGGCTCGCCGGTATTCAAGAGTATCTGGAGGGCGTGGGAGCTTACTAAGCATAAAGTTAAGTTAAGGAATTATAACATAATTTTGAAAAATAACCAGAAGTGTCATTCCTCCGAATCTGTGTGGTGGAATCTCGAGCATAATAACAAGGCTCTTGCACTGCTTCAAGGGTGTTCTGCCAAAGTGTGGAATGCTAAAGGTATCAAAACCTTTGGAGATATTCTCGCTAGGGGTAGTTTAAAAACTTGGAATGAGTTGTGCCTGGAGTTCAACATTCCAAGCTCCAACTCCAAAACCTTCTCCACCATTCGAGAAGCCTACAGTGGTGCAGTTTTGCCAATGGCTTTGGGAGATACGGTTAACATTGCTGAGGATTTCATTTGGCAAGATGGCACCATTGCTGGTAATGTGAAAGCCAAAACAATTTACAATGACCTTACGAGCAACACCATTGTGATGGACCATATTAACTCCTGTTGGGGTATGTCCTTGGACATTAAGAAGTTTCAGAATATTTTTTCTTTTGTTTGGAATAGTTCCATGGAGCCTAAAAAGGCTTCCTTCAGATGGCTTGTTCTTTCACAGAGGATTATGTTTAAAACTAACTCTAATGATGTTGAAATTTGCAGTATATGCAGAGTCCCGGAATCGGTCAAGCACATTCTTTTTGAGTGTTTCTATGCTCAGGAAATCTGGAGCATGTTTTGTTACAATTTAAATTTTTGGAATGATAATGGTAAAGCTCATTAGAACAAGGTGTTGTTTCCAGATTTTAAGATTAATAAAAAATACAAACTTTTTTGGTACTTACTTACTAACGAAGTAATGTGGCACATTTGGAAAATGAGAAATGAAAGCAAATTTAAGGGGTCTAAGAGGGAACTTACTGAGTTTAATAAAAAAATCACGTTTCTTAATATTTCTTTGCAGGTCTCGATGAACATGGAGAATTCTCTAGACGATTTGCAGTCAACAAAGAACCCAAGGAGTTGCGGCCAGATACATCATCTATATGGTGAAGCACCTAAATTATTTTGTAGAACCCTCGATGAGTTTCAAAGGCATGTTAAGGATGGGAACAATCAAGAATGATTCCAAGAAGATGGTTCTCCAAATCAAACGCAGGAGGAAGAACAGGTTGTAGCTACTATGGAGATTGTGGAAAGTAAGTTCCTAAAGCTGCTAAGGGATGGTGTGGTCTTGGTCCATTAGAAGGATGTCAAGTTTGGCCATTCTTGGCAACAGGGGCAACCAAATCTGGAGATCTTTTTGAGAGCGTTGGAGGCAATTAAAAAGGAACTCAATAAACGGGTGGTTGCAGAGAAAGATGATTGAGAACTTTGAGACAATAGAGGTCTTCTCTTGCAATGAGAGAGATGCTATTCACACTTTGGTCAACTGGGGTGCGGTGGAAGACTAATCAATCTCCTTTTTGATACTTTTTGCTCACTATAGGCAGCTGCATTCTGTTTTGTATCTTCTTTAGTTTTGGCAATAGTTATAATCAAACTGTATCTCGCAATTCTGTATAGTTGTTTATAATTGTTGACATACTGTACCTACTTGTGATATTTAGCTATGATTACTGTACCTAGCTATGCTATATAGTTCTACATCAGTGATATATAGTTGATGGCATAGTGTATCTAGCTGTGGATACATTGTAATCAGACTTTTCATACTATTATTAATATAAAAAAATACTTTTAAAGTAAAATAGAATAATTATTCAATAAATAATAATTAAATAATTCAAAAATAGAATACAATAATCATTGAATAAATAATCATGCAATATAGTGTTGATTTATTTTTTTATCGAAATAAAGTAAAAAAAACATAGAATAAAACTTAAGATCAAGTAATTTGAAATTTTCAAATTTATCTACCTCAAACTATTACTAACTTAAATTATTATATCATGTCAACTCATCCATCAAATGAATAATACATTCTTTACTTACCTTTAAATCAACAATAAATACTTTTACTGCAATACTCCAAAGACAATTATGGCCACTTGTCATTGAAAAAAAAATATGTCGATTTTGACATCGGAGTGGTGGAGATAGAGTGTCACTTTGTTATGGAGTGCTCAACATATAAAGATATTCGAGCTAGCTATGAGGACACCTTGCAAGTTGATAACCTAAATACCTTGTTTGAAGAGGAAAGGTTGGTCAAATCAGCAAACTACATCATTAAAATTCACTGTCGTAGGACAGACCTTGAGTGAAGATCCCAAACTGTTTAAGGTCTTTTCTTTTTGCTGGCTGTTTTGTACTGTTCCTGGGTCCCATAGACTGCTGTGACCTCATGAACGTTATTGAAATATTTCATTCATTCATTCATTTTCCCACTTCCCTCGTACTAATTAAATTACTGTAACATTTATGTGTGAGCATGAAATTAGATCGTGGCGGGACCTCATGTTAGGAAGCCCATCAATTGATAGATGGTGACAGAATTTTCTTTGCTTTCGTTTGTTGGCGTGGAAAGCCATTAGAATAAGGCAGAATAAGTTGACTGTTAGGTAGTTGTCCCTGTAATTCGCTGTCCATGATCAACTCCAGGGTATCAAGGTAAACCACAGGCCATCGTATTCATCCAAAACTATATGCTAAGACAAATCTCTTTCAACATAAAGAATCAAAATTCCTATTAGCTGGGTAAAGTCCATATTATCATCACACCTCCAGCAAGTTTTGTGCATTTTTCAATACTTTCTCGGAATCTAGGTTTCGTGTTGGATCCTCCGTCGGTAATTTTATTTTCCCCGTCTGAATCCAAACATCCGTTGTTCGAAATTCTGAGCTCATCCAATTCAATTGAATCAGAGGTTGTATCGGATTAATTGCATATGCAAGTCTGAAGGCTGCGACGAAGAAGAAGAATAAGTAATTAGAAACAAAGAAACAAACCCTAAGGGATTCGACACCAATACCTGCGGTCCAAGATGATGCACATGACATTCTACTGGGGGAAGCAGGCGACGGTGCTGTTTGATCAGTGGAAAACGCAGACATGGCTGGCTTATTCACTAACGCTCCTCGCCATGTTTCTTTTTGCCGCATTTCACGAATATATTGTTAACCTCAGATCTCGCTTTATCAAAGCCTCAAGGGCTAAATCCGCCTCTGGTCTGAGAGCCCCACTTCTCGGGCAACGCAGCATAAAATTCGCATCGAAGCTGATGGAATCGCTCTTATTTGGAGTGAATGCTGGATTGGGATATTTGCTCATGTTAGCCGTCATGTCTTTTAATGGAGGAATCTTCATTGCTGTTGTCCTTGGCTTTGTTGCGGGATATTTCTTCTTCAGAAGCGATGAAACCGGTGAAGAGATTACTGAAAGTCCTTGTGGCTGCGCCTGAACTGTAAAATTTGTTCCCTTGCGTTTCCCCTTTAGTGCTTTTTATTGGAGATAAGTAAATTGAATAAGATCTATGTATATGCTGCAGAACTTTGGTTTAATAGTCATATATTTGTATAGAGATAAGGTGAACTATTTGCTTCGAGTGTTCGTCGCTGCATCTGAACTGTAAAATATGATGCCCTTTTAATACTTTTAGTTGGAGATGATTAAATTGAATAAGATTTAGGAAATATGACACAGAACTCTTGTTTAATAGTCATGTCTTCGTATAGAGCTAAGGGGAACTATTTGGTTCAAATGCTTGTGGCTGCATCGGAGCTGTAATATATGACGCAGAACTCTGGTTTAATAATTGTGTGTTTGTATAGAATTGAGAGGAATTCTTTGCTTCAAATGCTTGTGGCTGCATCTGAACTGTAAAATATGTTCCTTTTTTCTCTCTTTCAATGCTTTTGGTTGGGGAAAATTAAATGGAAAAAGGTTTTGGAATATGCCGTAGACCTCTGGTTTGTTAGTTGTGTCTTTAGATAGAGCTAAAGGGAACTCTTTGCTTCATATTGTTTTTTAAAATCTTTGCGGTTATTTGCATAAAAGTTTAAGTTGAAAGCTTAAGTTTTTAACCTGTAATTATGGAAGTTGTCCCTCAAGCAACCTTCTTTTACGTGGCAACCAAACTTCATTATTTTATGGAAAGGCTTTCTTGAAGCCTGATAATCTTGTGCATTGTAAGTGGTACTAAGTTATGGGGCTTACTGGTGTATATCCAGACATAGAGCCTTTTTATACAGTCTTCATTTTTCACCAAACATTTTTACTTTTTTTAGATAATTTAGATGGGGGAATCTATGGGGCCCTCGCTCAATAAAGATAAAGATTTTAAATATAAAAAGGGTCATAAGCCAGAAATACAATGCAAGGAGAGATCTTAACTAGACCATCTGCACCTGACAAACACTCCAACACCTTGGTAGCTACTAAAATTCTTGCAAACAATGCTACAAGCTTGATAGTAAGCTCTAAGCAGTCAACAAAATTCTATAGGCAAAACACTGCAAGCAGCTACATTCAGCACATTCCACCATTCTACCATTCTACCATTCTACTGAAAACCGCCTCCACACCTGAAAATGCAACTCTAAATACATAGTACCACTGAAACAATACAACTCCTCCACAACAAATAAACAGCTCACTACCAGACATAATAACACCTAACCCCATAAGCCAGCACCACCATCAACTAACACACCAATCACCAGCCCTCAAAGCAGAAGCACCACCCCAGTCCACAACCTCCTCAACAGAGGATGCCCCAAACTAGTGTAGGGGATTGAGAGCATTCAGTCAAACCCCATGGAGAAGGTCCACCTCTTCTTCACACAGTGAATTGAGTCACCACAAAAGAAGGGATAGTATGGTCGCTCAAGACCACTAACTTGCCATTTCAATGGGTTACTTCTAGTCTGTGTAGCACACGGACTTCATGCTCCAAAACCAGAACCCTACCTTCCAAAGCCATTGATTTTTTTCTCCCAGCTCATCACCCTTCAACTCCTTAAGATTCCTCCCCTCCTCCCCTCCAAGGCCATGCCCTGCTGCAGGCAGGAGCATCCCTACAAACTGCTTTGAAAGAGACAATTGAAGCAGTCTCATCCGCATTGCCACATCCAGAATCCCCACAGCCAATTTTGCCATGAAATCTTGGCAAATCATCTTCTTAGAGCACAACAGACCTAAGACACCAAAACCATCATCCCCGAGCACCAATTTCACAAAAGCCATTGCTGCAGTTGAGTCAAAAGAAAAAATGGAGGATAACCTGCAATCAGATACCATTCTTTTGCAACGAGGGCCTTGTCCATTCCTTAGTGTCTTTCTAAGGCTATGCTGAAAGCACACAAAACATAGAAAACAAACACTAAACTGGAGCCTTCCACATGACTAATTAGAAATCTCCAGACCATCCTACCTACAGGCCATCAAATAGACACTTCCCACGTGCCAGTTTATGGCACTACAACCTCACAAACATTATAGACCTTGTAGCACTACAAGGGGAGCCATCACTAATGCTATAAATGTACTCCACCACGAAGGGGAGCAAGACCAAAGGGTCTCCAAAGTTGCAGAAATATAGGGAGGCATATATCTTAGGTGATGTTCAATGCTAATCCAGGAATCAGATTGATGACTTTAGAGTATAGAGTATTGTAAAGGGCTCTTGGTGCACCCTATAATTTGCCAGTTAATCTGCAACCAAGTTTAATTTACACCTGCAATGTTGATATCTTACAGTCACGCCAATTAACAAGGCCTCATCTGCATAGTACTTTATCCTCCAATTCAAGCAAGAGCCTTTTAAAAGTGCATTAATCACAAGAAAAGTGCCCACTTCAACAATAAAATTATCAATTTGTTGGGAAATCGCTGCCATTACACTTGGTACAATTGCTTCCCATTCAGCTTCATTATTAGTTCCTACACCCAAGAAGAGAGACCCACCATACACAAAGCATCCATTTGAACTTCTGAGCACAAAACCTACACCAGCACCACCTGAATTACCCCTAAAAGCCCCATCAATGTTCAACTTCACAAAATTCTCAGGATCTTTTCCCAATCCTTTCTTTCCTTATTCAAATTAGGATCATTTTGAAGCCCATTATTTCTTCCAGTAATAGAATCTCTTAACCGTTGAATAGGCTTTCACCAAACATGTTGATGTGATTTGGCTAATTTGCTGGAACTTAAGTTTTTTTTATGCAGTATCTGTGGACAGTGTTTGGAAGGAGCTTAAGTTGTTTACTTCATTTTGAATTTGAGGGTTTATAGTGTACATTCAAATATTAGCTGTTGTTGGGACATTCTGTAGTATCCTGAATTTATAAATTAAAGGATGGAGTATCCTGATGTGAAGATAGAGGACTGAATAATTCAAGCTCTGGATAATCATTATATGCTTTGAAAATTGTTCTTTTCTCATTGAGAATTATCTGATTGACTTAACAAATGATATTGCTGATTAGAAATTGAATTCTGATGAATAGGACTCCAGCATGTCCTTGGTAAATTTACAGATTTCTTAATAGCCTTCCTGTCTCGAGGATGCTCACTGTGATATTTTTTATTTGTTTTGTTTTCATAACCCTAAAATGAGATGAGATTTTTAGCTTATGAAGTTTTGTGGTAGCAAATTGGCTGTATGATTAATCATTAATGTGAACCTGAAAATGATGAATTTTGTTCTATTCACAAGCATTTTTTGTAATTTTGACAAATTTTGAGGCTTGTTAGTTAAATTGTACTTGGGATTATAAATTCCTTGAGTTTTACTTCGATGAGCTGCTGTGTGATGTGTGGGTCTTAAGCCAATTATACCAATTGACCAAGGTTAAGAAAGAGAAGAAATGGAGAAACAAAAGGCGAGGGTTCAGTTCTAAGACAGAAGGTTTTGTTTTAGGGTATGGGCCTTAAGCCAATTATACTAATTGACCAAGGTTAAGAAAGAGAAGAAACGGAGAAACAAAAGGCAAGGGTTCAGTTCTAAGAGAGACGGCTTTGTTTTAGTGTATGATATTTGGCCTTACAAATCCAGTGAGTTGCAATTGAATAGGGTCCTCTGCTGTGCTTACTTACTACAGAGTAAATGCATAAAGTAGAACAACAGAAATAAACCCTACCTAAATGAACTCTAACCTATCTATTACCTTTTTCTTTTTCTTTTCAACTGCAGAAAGTAAGAGAGTGAGTGCATATTTTTGATTTCTAAATCAACAACATGGACAACAAATTATGAATGAATCCCCAAGAACCATAAAAGAGTAAATGAGAAATAGACTGCTATAGCGTGCATATTTCAATTTCTAAATCAATAACATGGACAACAAATTATGAATGAATACCCAAGAACCATAAAAGAGTAAATGAGAAATACACTGCCAACACTTTTTACATACTGTCTCCTAAATGGATTTTACCTCCTTAAAATGACTCAGAAGTAGCAAGGTGGTTGAGGCCAAGTCTGCACATAATTGTTAGAAGAAACGTGTCACTGATACAAAATAATGGATTTCTAACAACTCCAACGAATCTCCTTCTGGAATGGCTGACTGAACAGTTCTAGAGTATTAAGAACGTTAATGGAGTAGGGAAAGAGGTTGCCCGGGTATTTATGCCACAGAAGAAGAGACGAACTTGTTGGTAGCCCAAAAACCGTAAAGCGAAGAGCTCGAGATTGAGGATAATGGTTTACCTCTTTGTCATAGAACTAGTATTGTACTATCAGAACAGGAAAGGAAGGGATGATGGAGAATGATAGAAAACCCAAGGTCTTTCAGGGATTGTGATTCACCAATTTGATGTGCTCTCCATGTGTTGGAACCTGACTGAACCAAGAAGTCGCAACTAGCTTTGTTACTTAAAGTCAATAAATATGTAACTCGTCACAGCATATGTTACTCACTGGGAATGTATGCATGCCAGTTCAACAGTGTTAGAGATTGTGCACGAGTCAAGGCAACGCATAATCAATAATATGATTCCTCTTTATGAAAGTTTGTGTTTTAATGCAATAATTTGAAGCAGTGCATTATGTTTTGGGTTTCTGGCATCCATTCAATCTTCAAGATGAACAATCCTAAAAGCACTAAATATTGTTGTAGAATAGGGTGTACAATCGGGGATTCCATCAAATTGGGCAAAGAGTGAAAATATTTGATCTGCTCTGTTTCTATTGGATGTTAATAAATTCATTTTAAAAATTGTTGAAATCAATTTTTTAATTTATTTTGGTAGGAGAATAAACATCCCAGTACAAAACAAAAATGGCGCTCCCGTCTCTTCCGTTTTCCCCTGAATGCCTAGCGCTTGGTTCAATTTCTTTCCCGCCGCTGCTTCCGGTTGCCTATGATGCGTGCAATGGTGATTACGTCAGCTTGGGCCCTGCTCCTCCCCTGGTCGGGGACTCCAATCAGAAAGTTTTAGCGTCGTCCTCGACCCCTACGACGGGTTTTCCGTCGGCTCTGCTCTCCCGCTCGCTACAGAAAACCTCCGGACCGACTCATCTGCGTTTTTCCCGTCGCGGATCCCTGGTGCTCGGGCGGCCTCGGCGGCTCCCTTTGTTCACGATGTCACTGTTGGTTGTGCTACAGAGCCTGTGCATGGTTTGAACGACCGACCCTCTTTCGGCGGTAGTTCTGGTGGTTGTGAGAACGTTTTAGACGCTCTCAACTAAGGTTCCTCTGTTCCTGCGGCTTCTGGTCGCTTCAATGGTGGGGTTGCAACCCCAAGCTTTGTTCCGGTGGTTAATGGCGCGGATGGTGCGTTTCCTGCTCTTTCCTATGCGGCTATGGTTGACTCAAAGGCTCCTGGTTCTTCTCGCCTATCCTAGCGGGGAAAAGTTCAACCCCTCTCCTGCTCACAATCTCCTCCTGTCGTGGTTTGTGGGCAGGAGGTGATTGATAACGAAATTTTTTTGGAGTCTTCGAGGCCTCTCACTACTCGCCGAATCGAGTTGCATCTTTGTGCTAGGGGCTTATGTAGTGCAGGTTTTCAGTCTCCACATGATTCGGAGATACCATTGAATGGTAGGTTGTGGATGTGAGGAGAATATTTTCTCTTGGCTTCCTTCTTTCAACTCTACGATGGAATCTCTTAGTGAAAATGAAATGAAATGAAATATTTTAATAACATCTACGGGGTCACAAAAATCTATGGGACCCAAGAATAGCACAGGACGACCAGCAAAGAGAAAGACCCTAAACAATTTGTGATCTTCATTTGAGATCAGCTCTTCCGCAGTGGATTTTGATGATGTAGTTTGTCGTTTTGTCCAACCTTGCCTCCTCAAACAAGGTACTTAAGTTATCAACTTGTAAGGTGTTCTCATAACTAACCCAAATATCTTTATATGTTGAGCATTCCATAACAAAGTGTCATTTTGTCTCCACCATTCCCTTGCCACAAAGTCGACATATTATTTTTTCCCACTCTTCTTTAGGTACCAACCATATGTTTGTTTCACATCTAAGATGATGTGAACTAGTTCGTAATTGAGCTATCAACATCTTTGCTTTCCATTTAATATTCTCTCCTATATAGGCTTTTTCCTCATGGTCCCCCTTGGGGTTAAATTCTTTGATATAGTAATCTTTTTTTCGCCTTGATTGTTTTGTCCATATAGCATTTTTAAATTTTTCTTTCACATATTTTTTTTCATTTGTGCTTGGACAATCATCATATTCACATCCCACTTTTTCATCCATTGGTTATTTTGTTTCATCCATGTATTCTTTCTTCTATCTAACTCATCTTCCACAATTAGCTTAGGCCAATGATGGTTCTCCATATTTTGGACCTTCTGTAGGTAACTTAGTAATCGAATCATCGTTGACCAAGGGGAAGGTACCTATTTTTGCCAATAAAATTTCATCCATGTATTTTGTAGAGAGTATAGTGTTTTCCATAACCCTTGATTTATTTTTGCTCTACATGTTTCCCAATTGAGTTTGTTGTGAAAATCAAGCCCAAGGTATTTGTATTCGTCCACTATTTCCAGCGGTCTGCCTTCAAAAAGAAAGTTAATTTGCTACTTTTTCCTTCGCAAAGAGAAGATCGTTATTTTAGTTTTGTTGGTGTTCACTTGCATCCCAACTTCTTGACAAAAAGATTCATGAGCCTTCAAGTGCTTTCTTAGCTCATGAGTTGTTTTAGCAATTAGAATGAGATCATTTGCATACAAGAGTAATTTTATTACATATTTGGCCAACTGAATACCCTCCCCGCCAACTGTGTCTATCCACTCTTCCATCTTATCAATGTAAAGCCCAAATAAAGTTGGGGAAAGTGAGCAACCTTACTTGACACCAATGTCGCTGCCAAAGCACTCAGACATACCTTCGATGGTTTCAATTTTAGCTCTGACCTGCTCATATAGCCTATGAACAGCCGCCCTAAGCTATATGAATCTCTTAGTGTTATGCTGGTCTGGGTGAAGTTGTCTAATCTCCCTCTTCATTTTTGGGATGATTCTTGTTTTGAAGAGATCAACAATGCTATTGGACCTCTTTTAAATGTGGATTCCACTATGACTAATATAGGCCACTCTACTTTTGCCCATATCTTGGGGGACATTGCCATTTCCAAGATTATGAATGGGGATGTTGTCTTGACGTTTGAGGATAGACAAGTTTTAGCTTATTGATTATGAGAGCCTACTGTTTCATTTCTAACGATGCTTTGCTACCAAACATTTGGCTTTGAATTGTCCTCATTGTCACCACAAGTCTATAGGTTCAACTACATGGTGGAGGAATGCTCTCCCTAACCATTTGACTATGGATACTCCTATTGTCCTGATCTTTTTGGTGGAAGTGGGTCCTTGTCATGCATCCCCAGTGATGGCTCATGCTTCTCTTGCATTTGTTTCACTTGGGGTTGGTATGGCCTAGGCTACTTCGTCATCCCAGGCTGCAACTTCTCTTTCGAATTTGATTTAGGCCTTTCTTGCATCAAACTCTATTGTCATGGATGTAGACTATGCAAGGATTAATGCACCTACCCAATTTGAGGATCCAATACAACATTTGACATCTTCAAGTAAACATTCCTCCTCTTTACACAAGGAGTCTCTAGTTGATGTGACAGGTAAGGACTCCCTCCTGTCTCCTCAATGAAAGGAACTTGAAAATGGTGTGTCATGAATGCTTGTTTAAAGAAGGAAGAGAGATCTTCCTAAATTTGTTTCAAATCCCACCTGAAGCTAAGGGTGTGAGGATTGCTAGGAAAAGAAATGGCATTGTGTAGGATGGATGAATTGCACAAGGTTCCAAGCCATTTCATAACCTAGTCTAGTGTTGCACTCGTGCTATTTTCTAATGTTGTGGTGCTAGAAATGGGCCTTTCTTTCTTTTTTAGTAATGATATTTGTGATCAATGGTTCTTATTCCACATATATGAGTGCTCCAACTACAAATATTGTGTCACTACATGGATAGAAAAAGTCATATATTAAATTATATGGTTTCTAAGATGATTTATGAACTTACATGATTGTTAGTTTGTTTGACATGAGAATATTTACGCTTGTACAACATTCTGAACATATTTGTGATCTTCTGCCAATTAGATACACCAATCCATCCACAATCTATATGTATACTATCTTTTAGAGGTTGTTTCTTCCACTTTTTGTTCCAATACAATTTTTCATAATGATTCTTCAATCAACATATACTACAAGGATGAAGATCCCAACACAATTATTTTCTATGTCCATGCCTATGACAATGAAAAATTGTATGCATTGTATTCTTTTGAGATAATTTGTTTGAAATTGTAACATCTATAAGATCATTTTTATTTCTACTAGCATATCCAAGGCCTTCATTTTTTGGCCTCACTATCGGCTCAATGAGCTTTATAATTCACTGTACATATTTCCCAAACCTTTTCATTTGTATCCCATTCTTTTTCGTTATCTTAAATTTAGCATTCTTTGGAGAACATTTTTTGTCACTATCCTCACAACTAGCAAGAGTTGTAGACTCAAAAATATTGTTGTCTTCTTTACACTTTCTATCAAAAGAGGTTTTAGCTATATCACATTTATCAAATGATTCATCTAATAAATAACAAAAAACATTTGTATCACATGGCACATTACATAGTGTAGGTTTCGACTTGAGACCTTGATTTTCTTTTACATAAGCTTCAAGTAATTGACTGAACAAATTATTTTCTTCTCTCAATTTCAATGTATCTTCTTTTTGTGACCTATTTTCCTCTTCTAATTCATTTTTATTTCTAATTTTCTCAAGTTCTTCCAAAATATTGTTTTTACACATTAAGTTTTTTTTTCTTTCTTTTTTTCTCTTTTACCTATCTTTCTCATTGGAAAATGCTTTCTTTATATAATTAAATTTTAACCACAAATAAAAATCACTTATGTAATACTTGATGGTGATTGATTTTGGTGGCTTTATAACCTTCACTCTTCCGTGATTTGAAATTATCCACCACTAACTTTGTATCTCTTGAGATTAGGCTTTAACAAATACTAAGACTCTACAACCAAGATTTCTTCTAAAGTTAGAACCACTTCTCACTTGTCATTTACCACATGTAATTTTCTTCCAAAATTGATAGCTTTCTTGCAAACTTCAACCTCTTCAAAATTCGTGATCCTTGAAAGCCATTTTCTTGTTCTTTTGTTACAACTTCTCTTGTAGTTTAGAACAGTTGTGACCTCTTATTTCAACAAGGTAGCTCCACACAAAAAGAAGACTATGGTTTTATTTCCTCATGAAATACTAGTATTTTCCCTTGCCAAATACAATACAAAATCAATTGAACACTTTGTCTTTAAAGTTGCAATTACTTGATGTTTCCAATTACAATTACACTACTTTATTTTTGAAGCACATTAATAATTATCACAACAATTGCACATATTTTCATTGGCTGAATCATGTGTATTGTTGTTTGATTGTGAATAAAAAAATGTTCTGCTTTGTTTTTGTTTACTTCAACATTACCTGACCAAAACTATTTTGGAATAGCAAAACAAAACTATTCCAATGGCTTTTAGTGTTTCCTTGTCCGCCAATTATCCTTGGAATTTGGCAATGGCCTTACAAACTACTATGACTTCTTCCTTTTGTCTAGACTAATGGTTTCTATTCTTTCATAGGATCCAATTAAATTCTTTTGCTTTTTTTTTTCTTCTTTTTTTTTGGTAGGTTGGCAACTTCTATAGCCTTTTTCACCAAAACTATGGTTCTTCTTGGATTTGGCCAATTATTTATTTGGGCTTGTTTCTTCAAATTTGACTGCCTTTTGTTCAAGTCCCCATGCCAAGGTTTCTTTTAGCTATAGTTTATCTTTTAACTTTGGTGATTTAATAAAATATAATGTTGCAAGTTGACTTTGTATTTGTTACGGTGAACTATGACCTCCTTCAGATTAACACCTTCTTAGTGACTCCTTTTGACAACAGTAGATTCTAATTTGTTAGTTGTGATATCATATAAATGGTGACCTTGCTTGGCAACCTCTTACTTAGCACTACAATCTCCTCTTTATCGTGGCTTCTATGTCTTTTAAAAATTGTGATCCTCTCTTTTCTTAACCACAATCTAACTTGATTTATCCTTTGCTATTTTTTGTGACAATCTCTTTTGTTTAGTTACACATTTCCTTATATTTATTCTCGATTGGATTCTTCAAGTAACGAATCTATTTTGAGAATTATGATATTCCTTAACAAATGTTGCTAATCTCTTCAAAAGTTGGAGACAATATTTTCATTGACTACAATCTCTTTGGCAGTTCTACTCATCCTCAAACAACAAACTTTGGATCTTTCGCTTTGATACTAGTTGTCAAAATTCAAGAGCTTGAATTGATATTATTCTTATTATTCAAATTCATAGATCCAAATATTTTTAAATAGGTATCATGCTTGGAGAAATGTGTCTCTTGCATGAGACATGATTTTACATAACAGTGATTTTAAATATAGTTTATAATTTAACAAGGCTAGAAGGAGGTGATCAACCTAAGGGCTCTAGCATCCATAGAGATCTGAAGCAAGGATATGCACCAAAGGATGATGGCCTCCTATAGATGAATGGTTAAGCATCAATAATTTGAATATCTTAAAAAGGTAGAGAGAGTGTTTCCATAATCCCTATAGACATAGTGGCATTTAAAAAACTCTTGATGAGATGGTCTTACATTGTGAAACACTAGTGATATTTACTTTAAATATAACTTACATTAAGCAAGTAATTTATTTCATTTTATTTTTAAGTTGTGCATGACCATGATGTGTCAATAGTCATAGAAAACTGGTTTGAAATAGACAACAAAAATACTATAAATGTTGAATTGGTGGTAGACATCAAATTTGACCATCTTGTAAGAAGGAAATTTCATTACTTCAAAACATATATTTTAAATAAAATTATACAATGTCATTTTATTTCTAGGGGAAGAGCACTAGTATGTGTTATAGTTCCAATAACCGTTTACTCCACGTGCACCTGACCCTCCCCCCCCCCAAAAAAAAAAATTGTATTTTAGCCATTACATAATTTTAATTGGGCCAATAAATATTTGAATCCTACACCGATACATGTTCATTAGTGAATGTGTAGTTGACCAAAAAATAAACAACTATTGGTAAATATCTATTTCCAATAGAAGGCAAGTTGTACAAAATAACTCACTTTTACATTTATAAATAAACTTTAATGTTTACAATTACCATACCCAAATATAATTGTAATTACTTCACATGCACTAAAATAATTTCACAGTATAATGAAACCATACATGACATCTATAGAGTGATGCGAAATTGACAAGATAAGTGGAGGAAAATAGATTAATCCATATCATTGTTTGTAAAATGTAAGGAGGAATGATGGGTAGAGGTTTCCTGAAACCAGTCAATAAATTGGGACAATAGCTCTATACCCATTAAATTTCATGATTATAAAGCAGGGATTCAAAATAAAATCAAACAATGTTCTATTTATTTCACATTAAATGTAATGATTTCTAGTATAAAGTGAAATAAATCATTTCAAAGAAACCCTCGACACCATACAGATAATTAATTCACAATGTAATGAAACCCTACTCGACATCCATACAGTGACATGAAATTGTCAAGATAGTTGGAGGAAAATAGATTAACCCATATCATTGTTTGCAAAAGGTAAGGAAAAATGGTGGGTAGAGGGTTCCTAAAAGATGGAGAGAATGCATGATTTGTAATATTGAAACCGGTCAAAAAATTGTGACAATAACCCTAAATTGAAATAGAATTGTAGTTACTTCACATTCACTGTAATTATTTCATAGTATAATGAAACCCTACACGACATCCATACAATGATGTGTAATTGACAAAATAGGTGGAGGAGAACATATTAAATCATATCATTTTCAGCAAAAATGTAAGGAGAAATTATGGGTCAACGATACATGTCACGTAGACAACATGCATGAGCTGTAACCCTGAAACCGGTCTGGGACAATAACCCTATAGCCATTAAATTTCATGATTATAAACTAGAGATTTAGAAAAAAACCAGACAATGTTCTATTTCTTTCACATTCTATGTAATGATTTCATGGTATAAAGTGAAAGAAATCATTTCAATGAAACCCTTGATGTCATACAAATAAATGATAAAAAACACAACAAACTGCATTTAGGAAGTAGCAAAAACTTATTATTGAACCTGCAAAATGCGAGGAAAGATACAATGTGTGTTACCTATGAGTAGAGGAGACCGTGCACTGAAGAGGATCCTTCGCAAAGCGTTGCAGGCTGAAGAGGATGGCAAGAAGAAGTCTGTGAAGAAAATAATGTGTAAAATATGTCAGGCGATAATTATGTTAGGGCTAAAAAATGCCTAGAAACTCGTGGTAGAGAATAGGTATATGTGGCATAGGGTGGACATGAAAGGGTGGTCGAATTATTAAATTGCCCTCATCGTAACATTAAAATCTTTAATGTGAGTGAACCCACATTGATAAACACTTAGAATTAGGTTTTATATTTTCTAATTAGATATTTTTAAATTGTTATTAGTTGTCTCGCAAACGGGTGCTAGCACAATAGGGGTGATGTATCGAGCAACACTTTGCAATGACTACTTTTTTACCCTTCTGCATTTACGGATTCCACAACATGTGTTGTTACTACCCAAAAGCCAAAACAATAGCTATAAGCAGTTAAATCACATACAAAGACAACAAAAAAATTGTCGAAGTCCAATGTATCATTTAGGATATGTGGGTATGTGAAGTTAGATACATCATGACGACTACCAGTGCTATTCCCCTACTTATTCGACAAATTTTATATCCATATATATAAATTATGTTTATTTAACATATTTTATTAAATCATTTTATTTATAATTTATTATATTATAGAATTCTTAAGAAATTGTCAATGGGGTTGTGCTTAAATGGAAAGGCCATATAGTTCTCAAGATGGAGATCCATGTTCAAATCCCCACAAGTGACATCTTAAGTTGGAATTCCAAGTGGTGGCTCTTGGACTTCCATTATGGCTTTTTGGTTGAATAAAGTTGAATAAGTGCTTCTAAGTTGAATATGTTGAAGGGGAGGAGGTCCCCCTTGTGACCTCCATTGATGTGGGGCCAATCTAAATAATCCCTCCTTACCGATAAAAAAAAAAGAATCTTATGAAATTATGTTTCATATTTATTCTCTTGTCATCAATTTTATGAACTTTAACAACTTTATGTTTATTTATTGAAATATTCTTTGAATATATATAACATTAAAAAAAAAATCAATATAAAATAATTAGATTTTTTTTCATTTTCTATAGTGATTTAATGTATTTCCTACTTTACAATTGCACACCTTTACATTTAATCTTATCTTAAATGCATTTTGAACCTTTATAAAATTATGAAACAAATTTAATTGTATAAATAGATGTAATATGTTATTTTTGTATTAAATTAAAAATTAATAAGAAAAATAGTTTCTCAAGTTAAATTAATTATAAGATTTTAATAGATGGCATGCAAATAAATATTTATATATTTAAAAAATTATAATTTATTTTGATTTTTGTTTGTGAGATCAATAATTATGTAAAACTTGAATAATTTAAAATTTTATATTAAATAAAATTTTGTAGAAATATATCACTCAAAACCTTATATACATAGTCACATATTGTGAAATTTTAAGTTTTATTTATAATAATCAATTCACAAAATAAGCTTTGTCCCAAGGCTCCACATTTGATACTTATTATCAATCCTTTTTATTTAGTATATATGGCCCAAGTGATCTCAATTCATTATTTTATCTTTATTTGTAAGAGGATCAAGGTTGTGAGTTTGCAACTGAGAGACTTTGAGTTGTAAAAGTCATTATGGTAAAGATTGGTCCCCCACACCAAATATAGGTGCTAGTAAGGACCTCCCTACATGAATGCTTAAGGAGCTTGTTGATGTGTTTTTTATTTCTCTCATTTATTTAGTTGATAGGGTTGTTTTGTGTGTTCCTTTGTTGGGAGTCAACTTTAATTGAAGTTAGATTTTGTAAGATTTCTATGTGAAGAATATTACATTTTTAAAACTAATCAACCTCTCTAATAATGTTGGACATAGAGCTCTGTAGCTATTAAGGAGGTAGCCAATTTGGTTGATACAACACTCCTCACCAAGGTATCCGCTTTGATTCCATACAACCTCTTCTAAAATTAGGGGTTCCCAAACAATATAAAGTTTGATCAACTCACAGTGTGTGTTTATCAACTATTCTTCTAGGCTTACATGTTGATCGACACCTTATTCAAATGGAAGCTCTATGTTGTTCCAAGGCGTATTGCTCAAAACATGTCAATGCTTGGAAGCTTCTTCACTATAAACTAAATGTTGGTGAGGATATTCATGTTCTCACCATCAAACCCATTAAAACCCTCACTTATAGTAAAATTGGATCCATCAAATATATCATCTAGGACTACAAAGCTACTAAGTTTATTTGGATGGTTATAGATAGTGGTCTACCTACTATTTTTGGTCAAAAATATGTATTAGAAATAAGCCCTTATGGGACATAATGTATTCAACAATGTGGTGGCTTTGGATAGACAATCATTAATCATTTGTTGAAACAAAAAATAATGTTGTCTTTAACAATTATTCATCCTCTTAGGAGGTGGTTACTTAGAGGCTTTATCCTAAAATATTTATTTAAATGTTAAATTTGTCTTGACTCTTACAAGACTCTCTAAAGGGAAACTAAGTGTTGGCCCATCAAGTTAAGACAATCCATGTGTAAATCAACAAGCAATAATATAACCAGGGACTTTCCAAAAGTTAGAGAATTACCTTTGATAGTGTTTAGCTTTCTTCCATGGTAGCCATGCTCACAAATGAAGGTGAATTTTAAGCTAAATTTTAGTACATCTAAAGTAGGCACCTTATGATGCAAAACATGGCCTTAAAGATGGAAGTTGAGAGCAACACTCTCAACATTGAGCAATAAATCCCTTTTTTGTTGTCATTTTCTTATTTTAAGAACTATGATCCTCTTCTTGTTTAGTTAAAGATTAAGATGATGTTTATGTGTCTTAATCAATGGACTTTAAGGTACTCTTTGTGTGTGGTTTTCTATTTTGTATCCTTTTTTAATTTTTAAAAATGTGTTAATTTTCACATGCAACTTACTTATGCCAACATTGTAATGTAGCTACAAGATGAATACTATAAGGGAAAACCATACATAGATTGATTTGCATTAACCTTCATAAATTTCTATGCTTGCAAACCAATGATAATTGCAGCTCACATGCAATAACAATAGAATACAAATGACATGTAGAATACATGGCTCCTTGTAGCAAAAAAAAAAGCTATATCACTTTGCCTTATTACCATGTTAATTTTGCTAAAATCCTTAGCTAGTTTGGTTTTGTATGCTTAATCAAGATGTTATTTCATAGGAATTTCGGCTGATACAAAGCTCCAATTTAACCATAGTTTTTGTTAATGCTTCAATTGCCCCAATCCCACCTCATCTTAGCTCCAAGTAACAATCACGTGTTTACAATTTTCTCAATATAGAAAAAGTTGAGAGGTGGATTTTTATTAGATAAGCAGGAAACAAGGGTCTTGATCCTTTACAAAAACTACCAAAATATAACAAAAAACAAACCCAAACCGAATAAAAACAACAAACAAGAAAGGGGTTTCTAAAAGGGCCCTAACCCTTCTACAAAACTACTAGCAAGAAACAACATAGTTGCGGCAAAGTTGCTTGAAAGGAACTACCCAATACCATAACAAGATCTAGTAGGAAAAACCCCCTTAACTCGAGCATGGGATATAGAAACATGCTTTGGAAGACCTGTCTTCCTTCTTTGAACCACTGTCCATGATAAACCATCATCCAAATCCAAAAAATTGAGAGAGGGAGGCAAGGAAACCCTCTCCAAGTTACAACCTTAGAGCAACATGTGAGGAGGGTAACCATCAATCAAAGATACCAAATGGTGAGAAATTTCAATTCCAAAAGGAGAAGGCCCAACAACACCACACTCCAAATTAGGGGAAGATTCCAAAAGAGGAACTTTAGGCAACGCAAGTGGAGGAGGGGCCACCTCCCCAACAATAATAGGAGGCTTAGCAGCCTCTGAATTTGAATATGGTACATCAATTGTAAGATGTTCACATAGAGTGTCCTTCCATCAAGAGGAAGATCTTGAGACCTTAATGTATGGGAAATTAGAGGCCAAATGAACCTGTTGGTGTCTCCAACTTACTGCCTAGGTTTCTCTAAGGATTAGCCAAATCTTATACTTAATAACCCTAGATCATTGGCCAACAAACAATAGACAAATTTTATAATTTTTCTCCTTTGCACTTTAGGCTCTACAAAACCAAGGTGGGTTTCCCTTTACATAACATCATTCTCAAGTTACAAAAATGTGCTCAATGATGTCAAAACAGATTACAACTCTCACATTGACAATTAGGAGGATGAACTTGATTGGCTAAATCTTCTTCAGAGCCTTGTATAGATTTGTACTTCAATAGTGTGAGATGAGCATAAACAAAATAAATAAAGTAAAAACTTTTTTCAAATTTTAGGTTGATTGTGTCTAGGTTTTGATTATGCATATTAATCTGACCAGTGTCATCCATTATAGACTCAGGAATGAAGCAATTTTCCTAATAACAAACTAAAAAATAATTCAATGGTCTTTCACAATCCTATTTTCTTACATTAAGAAAACTAGCAAATGGATAACAATGTTAATCTTCTTTAAAACCCTTATCATAACCACACTATCTTCAATCATTCAACTGAAAGCAATTTTAATCTATTACTTGAATAAAATCTATCCATTACATAAAATTTGCAACGAGAACCTTGATGATATTTGATTATTAAGATTCAAAAATGTTGTTTTACAATATGGAGACATCAACAATGTAACTTGTATTCATATAAACAACAAAATCGAACTGTTTGTTGCTATTATAGAGAAAATTTACAACATTCTTTCTAAAACTTCAAAAGACCTAATTGTAAAGACTAGTTCTATATAGAGACTTGCTCAAAACCTAAGGACTAGAATCCTAGAATAAGGCTAGGAATTCCCTTTAATAGAAATAAGGGAGAAATAAGAAAAAAGCCTTATTTCGCTGACTATAGTATAAAAGAAAAAAAAGGGTGGTGCTACCTCCATATAAGACAAAATACATTTAAAACTTGAGAAAGGACTACAATAGTTGTTGAAGCTTTTAAGAGTATTTACATCTATCAATGGATTTGATTTAATCAAAATTGCTTCTTGAATTTGATAAGGTAAAATCGATAATCTTACTCTAACTTGTTGATCTTGCATTTATGTTGATTGGCAATAGCCAATTGAAAAGCAACTCAAAATTTTGTACCGCTTATCTCCTTATTTATTATCATACTTTGTTGACAAGCTATCTCCTAAGAGGGAGAAATTTATTATCTTTGACCATGTGATCTATATGATCATATCCTATTAATACATGTACCATGTTAGAAAAACCAACCATGTTGTACTCAAGCTTGGAGAGCATGTCTACACTATGGCTTAGTTTCTCTGCATTAAATTCAGCTTCCTTTCTTATTTTCACATAAATGGGAGAGGGTATGCCAACAAAATTGGCTATCCATTCCTTGCGAGAATTCATCTCCCGTTCATTCAAAATTAGAGGCATCTAAAGTTCCTCAAAACCATAAAAAGCATCAAACTCTCTCCTTATAAGTGTATGAAATTTATTATGGTGTTGAATGATATCATCTAAAGCATCAGATTTAGAAATAATATCATTACAAAATTTTGATCAAAACTAGAGTGCTCTAAAACAATCTTTAATAGTGCAACACTTGGGGCCCAACTGATTTGGAAACATTTCAACCTAACCCCTATCTTAGCATGATTAGTGAATGTATCCCTCAAAACTTTGTAATTGTTTTAGACCTTGTCAACATGGCTCAAAATGTTAGCTAGCTTGTGGCCTAACATGTTGTCAATCACATCTGAAATTTTCTTTTCCCCTTCTTCTTTGGCTATCCTTGCTTCCTCCTTACTCTCCTTGATATTTTCCTTTAAATCTTTAACCTCAAGGATTAGAGATTCCTTTTCTTGTGTTCCCTTATCTTCAACAACTGCTTGTGGAGGAGGTAGTAATCCTATGACTATATTCAATTGTTCTTGCAACTTTAAATTTATGGCATTGGCCTTATCCAAGTCAACTTGCAAGTTTTTCATTGTTGCTTTAGTAAATAAGGCCATGTTAACTATGAGGGAAGTTGCTTGAATGGAAATTGTATCCCCTAATCTCCTAACCATTAAATTGCTAGTGAGTTTACTTGGATCATCAATCACTTAGGGCTTATTGGTCTCTAGGAAAATTGACCATATTTCCAAGGTCTCATGCCTAGAGTTAAATCCAAACCCAAAATATAGAGCAACAACTTGCTCTTTTGATTGCAACACAAGGTCATTTCCTTCTTGTCTCTGAGTAGTGTCAAATACTATTACAGATGACATATCCCACCCTGGCAAGAGTAGACATCCAACATTCCTTACTAACTCTCTACCCCTTTGAGGTGTCATGGATTCCATTTCTACATTAAACTCTATCCAAAACTTTGCAATCTCATTTTTCCTTTCCTCTATGAGTTTTTGGCCCTACATATTTTGTTGCAACTCTTCTCCTTTACTTTTAAAGGACAAAATCCTTAAATTATTTAGTGGTGATGAATTGATCATCTTGCATAAACTCTAAACAAGCTTGATTCCTTATATCATCCACTATTTGTCCTTCAGTCTCAAAATTTATAAGCATAATTTTATTAGAGGGTTCCTCAATTATAACTCTAGCAGGGGGATGCATTATTTGAACTATATTGGTATCATCTAGAATTTCATCAGGGCCTATGGGGTAATCAACCAAAGGTCTTGCAGTAGGATTTATTTTTTGCAAGGGAGTAACTAGTTGTAGACTTTGTTGCACCACCCTTTGAGTAGATGGGCCAATAACATATGTTGATGGAGTAGGTACATTTGTGATAAAATTGTTGGCATTGTACAACATTATCATGATCCTTATGATAGGATCCTCAATCTCTAAGTATGATCCCTTGAAAGAATGATTTTCCTGCTTCCTCTTCCCCTCATCAATCTAAATTTTTACCCATAATGTCCTTTTTGTAGCCTCTTTCTCTATAGAGAATTTTTTTATCAAGTCTTCAACATTATTAGGCTCATGCAAGAATGTTTCCAATTTGAAACTAGTTCTATTATCATGAATGAAATGCTCAGGGTCACATCTTCTAACCTTATCCACTCTCATCCTATATTGGAGTAGCTTGTGCAAAAATAACTCTAATTGTTCCCTTGTTGTAACTTGAAAGTCTAAAAATACAATTGTAGAAGGGAGGATGGCATGTTTCTTATAATTTCTAAAATGAGTTATCAAACTCATTCGATTGCATGATTTCCAATAAGGAAATTCTATCCGAGACAATTTTGGGGAGCGCATGTGGTGAAACTGAGGAACCATATACCCTAATAACGGTTGCATATGAATAGAAGAACCATTCACCCTAGTTGTGTCTGATACCTACCTTTCAGAGAAAATCCTTAGGCCTCAAAAACCTTCTCACTTCTTCTAAAAGCCTCCAATCCACAGGTTGTCCAATATTTTTGAGAACCTCTCTAACAAAATATTCTTAAAAGACTAGATAATTGGACTTATCACAGTCTTTATCCCATATGTAGGTCCACTCCTGCACTAGCAATAGTCTTTTTTGTTCATCTAAAGCCTTAATTTTCATGCAATTGGACCAAATGTTCTTCCCACTGAACAAAATGATATGGCACAATAAAAAGTACCATTTAAAATGGACCATGCTACTATCTACCTTAATAGAGCTCAAATCCCTATGAATCTCATCTGCAATATAGCTTGCATAGTCATAAGGCTTATTTACATCCCTGCTATGGATATCTATAGCTAATACCATCAAATTCAATGGCATATGAGGTATACAATCTATGCCCAATACTTGGCAAAGGGAAAAATATGTCCTTGTGAAGTAGTCTTCAAAAATATCATAGCTAAATGGCTCTAACTCTCCACTAGAAAATCTTCTCAATTCTTTGTTCAACCCTTTAGGCCTGAAGCTTGGAAGTCATTTCACTCTGTAGCTATCCTTATGCCTCTAATATTCTTTGTCTATGGCTCCCAATTCTATTGGAAACTAAGCATTAGGGTCTAGATTGAAAACCCTGCAAATGTAAGTTATATCCAAACTCATCAAGAATTTCCTATCGATGCTAAACAATGCCCTTTTCGCAAGGTTATAAGCCTGTGTAATCCCTCTGATCAAGCCCACATTTATGAAGACATTCGGCACCACCAATCTCTCGAGCTCGAGTCTCCAAATGTTACAAATAGGTCTATCAACTAGGCACTTCCTAAAAGTATTTTTGAATAAGGTGTACCCTTGAATTGGGATAATAAAATCCCTATAATTTTCATTCTTATCTAGAATTCTATCTGCCAGAATTCTTGAACCTTGTGCCATTCTTGGCCTCTTGGATGACCCAAGCAGTTGAGCCATAATGTCATTTTCCAATCATCTTTTTTACACCTCTTGATGTCCCAGCCATGGTTACCCTCTTGGGGTTTTAGGGTTTACAAACTAGCATTTTTTTAATTTCAAAACTTCAAAGAAGATTTCTTTTAAAATTTTAAATAATTCCCACCCCTTAAGAGCCCTAATTTACTCAAGAAAATCTGAATTCTTTCTTCTTTTACACCAAAATACATAGAGAGAGTTTGAATTCACTTACGGTTTTTTGGTTGCTGCAAGCCCTAAAAATGTCTGCCCAAAAATTTGCAACAATTTTGCTCTAATGTCTTCACGTTGTACCTTGAATGATACAAATGAATGTAATTAAGCCAATGCAATCAGAAATTGGGTAGATACAAATCAAATTTTTCATTAATGTATTTGCATGCTTGAACGCGCAACCAATAGTAGTTCTCCATTTTTGAATGTGGGTTGTCAATCTAATGAAAATCAATGATGATTGTGGAGATTTTAAATTCTTTCCCTGAAGAGACAAGCCTTTCTTTCTTTTGCATAGCACTATGACATGTGTCAGCATTTTAGGGACTTGCGGAAGCAAAATAAATACTTTATATGCTTCCTCGACAATGCTTTCCCCGCCTTAATATTAGTCTGTGAAGGTTCAATTTAGTGCGAAAAAAGAAACAATTCTCATGGCTAATGTGACATGGCGACAACTCAGCTTAACATCACATGAATGATTGAAGGTTTATGGTTTTTCAAATCCCTAATACAATTTTTTTAAGAAACCTTGCAAAACATAGTATTTTAGAAAATTCAAAGGATTGAAATAGTTAAGAGGGAAAAAAATTGAAGAAGCACCACAAGAACCATGGCAAAGCATCACCTGCAATGAAAGGTAAATCCTTCATAAACCAAAGGTTGGCTCCAAGTATGATCTGAAACCTACAAAACAACTTTCTCTATGAGAGGTTTAAGCAAATACAATTCTACCAAAATGTGGGTGAAGGTGGTGTGTGAAGTTTGTAGTAGCATTGTCCACCTTGATGAAGCGGCCCTAAATTACCAATAGCCACATGGGTAGATTCACACCAAAATTGGAGGGGAAGATTAGGGAGGTGAATTGAAATAGGAAATGCATTGAAATATTTGATAAGGGGATTAAATAAGGGATCCCAAGGTTTCAAGGTTAGCCAACAATACTGTGTCCCACTTTTTGGCTAAAGTAGGACAATGAAATCAACATTTTTCACCAAATTTTCACTTTATGAAACCTATAGCAACTAAACCACTAATATTTTAGAGATGATGTGAACTAGTGATTTGTGAGGATTTGTGTGTAAATTCTAAATATTTTTTTTTTAAAAATTATGAATTTTTTAATGTAACTTTTAATAGCTTAATTTGTATAGTAAACAACATTTTTTAAAAGTGATGTTTATGTCATAACACAACTTTTTTATAGAAAGGATAAATTTATAATTTTTAAAATGGGTTTTTAACATCAATATCTAGTGCATGAACATTTTTTCATAATTTTTTGTTACATATTTTTTTAATTAATTTTCAAAGTCAAAGTAATTATAATTTGGACATAGGTGTATGTCGTAATGCATAACTTGTTTCATATGTATCAAAATTTTATTTTATTTTATATTGTTAAAACAATGACAGCATACCTAGTGCACAAATATTTTTTAGAACTTTTCTCTATTTTCCTTTTTTTTGTGTGTGAAACAAAATTAAATATAATAATAAAATTAAAAATATTCAAAATTATACTTTTTAGAAATCTTATAATAAGGGTTGCATACTTACAAAACATAATTTCTAAATGACTTTATTTGATCCCTCAAAATATAAAAGAAATGGTGATTTTTTATCAGCATTTTGATAAGTGCGAAGGAGACTTCATTGTGGGTATAATTTAAGCCTAGAGGGATTCTATCCAAGGAATTTTGATTTAAGGGGGTCTTATCTAACCCTCTTCAATTAAAACCATTTAAATGGAACCCCTCAAGGCTTAAATCATTAATTTTTCAAAAAATATGTGATTTCAAACAAAAATCATGATGTCCTAGAAGTGGGACTCATTATTGTGGGATCACCCTTCAACACAAGGGCATGAGGGGCCCAAAACCATGTACAATCGTCAAAGACAACCTCCAAATCTTCAAAATAATAAAAAAACAAGAACAAAGAAACCCTTGGCACAAGGGTAAATTTCAATTTTCCTTCTCTAATAAGTCACCATTGCTTTGAAATCTAGTGATTAAGATCACAAAGATGAGGCCAAAATTGATCAAATTTGTACCGCCCCCACTTTCTCTCCCCCTCTCCCCCCAAAAGACCACGGGAGGAGACAAAGCACAATGAATCACAAACCTCTCTACCAAAGGGAGAGCATAGGAAACACTAACAAGAGATTTTATGGGGAAGAACCAACAACAAAGGGAGAACCTCCACCACAAACATTCATATATGTGCTCTTAACAAATTATATAGGAGAGGCATAAGCATAAGAAGCAGCAATAGCATGCACCCCACTGATAGTAGGGGCCCCCAAAAATGGTGTACCAATAATAAGTGATAGCCTAGTTACTGACAATGAACACGCAGCAAAGGAGACAACAACACTAAAATGAATAGTAGATGACATGCCAAAACTAGATGAAATGGCCATAGATGGTGCAACCATGAAAAATAAAACTTCTACTATAGTAGGAGCCCCAACACTAGAAGAAATAGGGAACCAAAAAGCAAGTGAATGAATAACAGATGGCATGCCAAAACTAGAAGAAACAACCACGAACGACACGCCCTCAACATAAGAACTAGTTGTCATAACAGTAGCTCCAACACCATAAGAATCTTGGATCCCCACTACAAACAATGCACGAGCAGGAAGATGAGCAAGAGACATTTTCAAATTTAAAGCTAAGAGGTTGTTAACACAACTACTTGCCACTGTTTTTAATGTTAAATAGTGATTAGAAAGTGGAAAGGCAACCCACTTCTTTTTCTTCTTTCTTTTAAAAATATGCAAACATGCATGATTCATAAACCATTCTTATCATCCCTCTCTTAAACATTAACTTAGTTGTCATAACGTTTTTTGAATTCTCATACAATGGGAAAGCATAAATATCTATGAGGTGTCTTAGCCAAATGACATTAGCATAGAGTTGAGGTCAATGTCTTAGACAAATGACTCCATGCCTTATGTAAACTCTTATCTTGTTGTAAAATGACAACATAATTTAGGTCTATTTATTATATTTGTGAGATAATATAACATGCACTAATAATAGAGAAGGTGCATGATTAGTTTCTCCAAATTTTGAAGATATTTTGTTAAAATGTGTCCTACTTTATGTAATGTTTTACAAGTCAAACCCATACAAAAAAAGTTGACCTTGTTCAAGTTAGCCTTGGTATTACATAACCTAAAGGAAGATTATTGTAAGGCTTTGGATCTAATTCTAATGGAAATTTTATGTATGAAAATGAATAGTTGCTATCAATATTGAGATGCTCAAGAAGCTATATTGTATATGCATACAAGGTCTAGATGTCGTCATCATTATTGGGTCCCAAATCATTGTTCACACTTCTAGAGGGATCAATCCACTTCATGGCCAATGATATGTGATTCCTTAAGGTGGATAAACTAACTCATCAACAAAGAGTGAGTGATGACAAGCCAACTATTGAGGGTGGATAAACTCTCCTTCACTTTGGGCTCAACTAGACTTAGTAAGGTGTTCTTAGAGGTAATCTTTAACAAGATTTAATCACAAATGAAGATATACAACAAAGACATACTATAGTAGTATATAGGTGTATGCTTTGACTCCAAATTATATCACTAGATCAAAGACTAACCTATTGTTATAACCTCTATTAAGCTAATATAGATATGCAGGACATGATTATCCAAGACAAAAACTGTTAAGCCTCACTAAAAAAATTCTTGGGTAGAACACTAAATCATAAAGTGTATACAAACTAAATTTTCTACTCCTAATCTAATGGTTAATGGTATTGTTCATTTTAAATGCATGAAGAGTCAAACACTTTTAGGACCAATGCCTTATATTGGGTTACGTAGTTGT
Organism: Sequoia sempervirens; assembly: GCA_007258455.2. Classification (NCBI taxonomy): domain Eukaryota; kingdom Viridiplantae; phylum Streptophyta; class Pinopsida; order Cupressales; family Cupressaceae; genus Sequoia; species Sequoia sempervirens. The sequence continues at coordinate 51,623 of VDFB02355033.1, forward strand.
AGTAAACTAGAAGAAACATCACATAGAAATAAAAAAAATAGATATGATATTAATAAGAGGACATGCTTAATACTTCCTCTCCAAACCTTTAGAAATCCACATGCAATAAGGAAAAGACTATTACTTGAGTGATAATTTGTAATGCATTAAGGTGTTGTGACACTTAGCAAATTCTTATCACATTGATATTAGAAAATGTGGTGAGAGAAAAGCCTAAGCTAGGAAGAACCCGTCACACTTTTTCACTTGAAAATGTTCCTAAAAATCTACAAATGACTAATAAGACATCCAATTACAAATATTTTCTACACAATAGATACCTCTTCATGACTTACAAAATGAGCTAATACAATGGTGACTGGATGTGCAGGGATTGAAATCCTAGATCTTACTCGACATTATAGTCACATGAAAATAGAGAAATGATTGAAATTTATTCTAAAAAATGAATTGGTGTATCACTTTGTTTGGTTGTTGAATCCTTGTGGAAATTGACCAAGGATCATATGTCATCAATATATGTCAAACAAACTAAGATCCCACAAAATTTGTTAAAATGAAATCTAGAGCTCACATGATAATTGTTCACATCAAAAATAGTCACCACATTAATGGAAGCATGGCACTCCAATCTTCCGTCATATGAAATGTGTTTGAATCTATATTGATAGACAACTATTTTTGGGTGAGAAAACACCTTTGGATTAGTTGTGGCTTTAAATCTCGTCATTAATTGAGAACTAAGTCATGCAAGGAGGTAGGTGGGAGTGAAGAGTGCAGAGCACAAGTTTTAGAGTTTCAAGGATCATTGGTCAAGGATACCTAACAACTCATACTGCTTGTCATGGATCAATAATATGGCATACTTGATGCTCAAAGTAAACATATAAGAGTACATGCACATCATTGACTTTGAAAGGACATATGAAGAAAATTATTGGGATTTAGAGATTAGGGATACCAAAGAATAAATCCAATAGGCATGCAAATGAGAATAATTATGAACTCGTGATCCCAATGAATTTATACATTGAAATGTGTCAAGGATCGAGAATTGGAGATACTTTATAACTCATGCCACTTTGAAGGTATTTTTTCATTTCCAACTCCAATAAAGTATATAGAAGGAAACATTAGAAGTTGAGCATCAAAGATACCATGGAGAAAATACTTGGGTAAAGGGATGGCCAAAATTTAAGCTCTGAAAGGTAACTTGGTATAAAGGATTAGGGAGTCAAGGATTGAATGAAAGGCATATTGGTATAGAAAGTGCAAAACATTAACAAAGGAAAGGGAAAAGACAAAGACCAAGAAAATGGATACTAGGAAGAAAAATTTAAAGTCTCAAGAAAAAAGGGGACAAAGCAAGGGGCCATGGAATGGTATACCAAGATGAGAAAATTTGAATCTTTGACAAATTACTCACACTTAGAGAAATGCCCAAAAAAAACCCATAGTAAAAAAATTATTAGATCTTTGTAATTGCTAACACATGACAAGCACATGGGGGATGACAAAGAACAACACAAGCAATTTTAACAAGTGGAGAGCCATACAAATATTTTTTAAATTGATTATAAGTGTTAGAAAAATGAGGCCTAAATGCACAAAGGAGTTGAAACTTGAGAAAATTTTGGCACTTATAGATTAAGCCCCAACATTGGCTCTAGTTGGGGTTGTGTGCCTCCTACAAGCACAACCAAAATCCTCCAACATCATGTAGTGGTTGATACACATGCACCTTCAAAGTAACAAGCATCTTGGAATCCAATTCATATACAAGTTCAAATGGAATTTTACCAATAGTTGCTTTGTAGGTCATTTTATCAACCCATTATGCATACTTCAACTTGAAATTCCACCTTTTCTTATTCATATCCAACATTCTTTTGATAATCTTCATGAGGATCTTGTTGTTGGATCCAGTTTATGCATTTCCTTAGGGATGGTAAGGGGAGGAGTGAATCAGATTAATACCATACTTAATACATAAAACTATTGTATCATTGGATCTAAAACACAACATTATCTACAATGATTCTTGTGGGCACACCAAATCTAGTTAAAATGTTATTTATTTAGAATTCTACTACCACCTTTGATGTAGCATTACGGGTTAGAATGCTCTCAACCCATTTTGTGAAATAGTCAGTGGCCACAAGAATCCATTTGTACCATTGCTTGATCTATATTGGATTTCACCTATGAAATTGATTCCCAATTGTTGAAAAGGGGCTTCAACTACAAAAAAAAAAGAGGGAGAGCACCTGCATACTTCATCTTGCTTGAGAATTATGGCAAGCATCACATTTTCTTACTAATAATATCCTTGAATAAGGTAGGCCACCAATATCCTAGTTTAAGGATCGTATGCACAATGGTCTTAGTTTGGTCAAGCTTTGATCTCTAACCAAATTTGTTGTTTGTACCTCAATATCATATTCTTAGACCTTATCGATTTATCTATATCTCTTACCTAAGGCTTTTTGTTAAGTGAACATATCTTTTATTGTTGTATGTGTCAAATATGCAACAATATTTGCACCAATCAGATATTGCCAATGATTATTGATAGCTTTTATAAGGGTATAAGAATGTATTTTGCATTATTAAATACTTCAATTCAACACCTTGTAAAGACTTACTAAAAAATACGGTAGGATACTCATATCCCTCGTTCTTTTGAATCAATACAACAACAATAATATGAAATGAGACAAATGAGAAAGCTAGAAGGTTTGGAATAATCTAGCCTAACCAAGACTAACACTTCTTTAAGAGCTTCTTTGATCTTCACAAATGTTTCAATTGGTTCGTCACTCCATGTTATTGATTGATATTTTATCATCATTTTGAAGATAGATTTGTTTTTCTCAACAAAACTAATTTTCCTGGAGAATGATTGTACACCCTTGATAATTTTAGACTAAGGGATGAAGTCAATTTCCTTCACTCTTTTTAGATCTATTATGACCTCATCTTTTGACACAATATGTCTCGATATTTCTCCTTTGACACCAAATGTAAGGCCTCTCTAATGTCTGATTAACTTGGTGCTACTAGGTAGACACACAACTTAGAGGGTGAATTCTTAACTTAACAGTTAATCTTTCACACAAGAGGCTTCATTTAATTATCAACCAAAGACTCGTAAACTTTAAACGGTGTTGACATAATATATGCATTCATGGATCCTAGACATGTCCTATATCAATGGAGTATAGGTGATTACACATACAAAAAATTGAAAAAGTTGGGAAAGGAAATGAAATGCTAATTCGTAAAACATGGGAAATAAATATGAGTTGCTACCTTATGCTACAGGTACCTATCACTCAAGACTATAACCATTCACTACTAAAACTGATTGTGACTAATTTCTCCAAAGGATGCAACAAACATGAAGCTACAAAATTCAATCTAAATTACAGAATCACATTCATGAATTCCACATACATGTAACTGGAAACCACTTAACTAATTATAATAATGCATCAATTAATCTAATAACAAGAAATGGAGTGGATTAGCAATACCTCAAGTGGCCCTTGCTTGAGTTGTTGCTTCCACAAAAGATGTCAAACACTCACTACTTAATCAACAAATCATGAAGTTGAACTAACACCTTTTATTGCATAAAAACTCTAAACTCTTACATACAATCTGACAAGAATCTGCTAAAGATTTCTTATTCAACAATACATATCTATTGTTGTTGGTAACAAAAAAATAACTAATCAACTAGAAATCAACGATCAACAATTACTAGCAACTAACAACTAGATTTTCTCCTCACAACAGATCCCACTATATAGGGGCTGGGAGGAGTCTTATTCCTCTAGGACTGAAAATAAATTCATAAAGTATCAGTCCACTCTCCCTCAAAGATAAAGAGAGGACTTAGTCTTGAAACAAAAAACCATAATTATGAAGCAGAAGAAGAGAAATTGAATTGGAACTTTGTGCCTAACGGTTAACTGCCATGGCAAAGACGTGTACCTGAGGACTATCACGTCATGAGTTAGTCCTGCTCATAACAAACTTCTTCTCCTTCAAGTAGTCTTATTCGGTGGAAAAGGATATGTTATGGTGACTCATGGTGGATCTTTAAACGATCACCTTTGTTCTCTTCTGGAAATGTTGCACTTTGTTGTCTTTTACCTTTCCCTTGCAACCATCAGCAGTCCCTTTGCTACGGGCTAGAAATCCTATTGTTACAGGTTACAGTCCTTCAAGCTACAAGATGTTAGTTTCATCCTCAAGGCATACACATCATTAACAATCATAATTTAATCATAGATTCATACTAAATCTCATGAACATTCATGCATTCACACACACATTTGTCAACATATATTTTCATTTCCACATACTTAAGTATGCTTTAAAGTGTATGAAAGGCATATAAAAGATATGTGAAGTCTTAGGAATGTCTGTGAAACTTAGCAGATGAAATGATAAAAACATAAATTAGTAAAAGAAAACTAGTCATTAATTGGACCCATCATTTCCCCCCAACTAAGCCATTGTTTGTCCTCAAGCAATCTTTTGAGGCTAGAGGTTATATTGCAGGGCCATCTCTCTTAAATCTACCACAAAGTCCACTCCTTTGCCTTGCTTCAGGTAGTAGCCTTTCTAATCTAAGAGCTTTGCCAACCAAGAGTTTTTTGCTACTTCTTCCCCTCGTTTCTCCCATGTCTAGTGTGGTATAGGAAACAAGAGGATAGAAGGATGGAAGACAAGTGGGAACTAGGAAACTCCATTTCTCATTGCAATAGTTATATATTTATGAGACCTATGAATTACAGCTACATAATTGTAAACAGAGTGTGGTTCCTTCCTTTTCAGTTTTGGTGTAAGCTCTTCCCATCTTTTTTGAACAAATTTAAAGGCTTCATTGATGGTTCTTGCTCCTAGTTCATTCTTTTATAATCCTGTTTTTTGCACTCCATTATCTTATTTCCAACTCCCCTATGATCTAAGAGATCCAACCATTGATCTATCACTACAATTGGGTCCATTGCCTCCTTTCTTAGTTGTAAGGGGATATATTTTTATTTCCCATGATAGTCTTGTAAAAGTTTTCCCCCTTTGGTGCTCATTTCTAACATAGGAAGCCAAAGCCCTTATTTGGAGATCCCCTACAAACATCAATGGGTTCCATGCAATCTCATCTGGAAGAACAAAATTGTGTAAATAAAACTCACACAATTGATATTGCATCTCAAGTGTGGAGTTCTGGAAAGTGTCTAAAAACAAATATTTCTTATTCATGGCAACAAGTAGGTCACTAATCATCTGGCTAAATTGAAAACATAAAAATTTGTTTTGCAAGAACAAGGCATAAACTCTGGGAGATGGTCTGCATTTCATTATCTATACTGTTTTATCTACTAGCTCTTCAATTCTTACTTTCAACTTCTTCACCTTTGTAATGTCGATTCGAGTATCAACCAGATCAAGGGAAACGTGAGTGCAACTGCTGCCTAAGGCAATCCACTCCTTCACTAGTGATTCACAATTGGAATCATTCCCCAGCACAAAGCCCGATAAAGTTGCATGGATAGTAAAAATGGATTTCATACAAAAATCTTGAAATGGTTAAAATTTGTGCCAGAGTTTGCTACGACTGTGTCTTTCTATTTGTTTGCTTGCTTCAAATTAATCTAAGTTTATGTTCCAGCTAAAGCTTGTGGTTTTAAATGTAGTTTTCTTTTTCCTAGCTGCAGTGATGCTTATGGAATGTGACACACTATCTGGGCCACAATTTTGGATTAATGGTCATAATGAACTATTAATAATATAATGCCAAACACATTGATGACATATCAATTTAAATTTTTATTGGAGATCCATTAGGTGACCATTCTAATAAATTAAGATTTAGGGCCTAACTAACCTCAATAGACCATATCTAAGCAATCAACAATTCAACTTTAGTGCCCTTCTTTGTATATATATCATTTCAAAATAATGACTCCAAACCATTAGTTGTTTACATCTTCCCATATTCAGGTAGATCTCCCTTAAAATAACTTTATCAACATCAAAACTGTGACAGATCTATTTTTTCAATGTCTCTACAGACAAATGACTGCAATAGCTTTCTAGTATTTTGGTAAACGTCTACCCAACAATTATATACCAACGAAACAAATCACATATTAAGCTACAATCCTCTTATGGTTTTACAATAAGTTGACAATCTATCAATATAAGTTTACCAATTGTAATATCTACACGCACCATGACATGGTCCAATCAATGGGATTCAATTATGTCTGTCATATGTTTTCAACTTCTCAAAAACAGAGACAGATGAGTATGCCATTTTATTTTGAACTAAATGTACAACAGAACATTTTAAGACTATCTTAACTTTGCAAGGTTTCTTCTAGCATCACTTCCAGCTTGGTGTAAAAACTACTTGAAAATACAGTGAACACATTAGGTAGTCCTAGATTCTCATTAATAAGGTCTCAACCACAATTGTTAAAACAACATAGATAAAATCAAGGGCTTTACATTGATTTCAAAAGATATTCAAATAATCATTCCATATGTCCATTCTTCCTGTGTGACCAGGACTGTTATCGCTATTGCTTACTCAAAAGAAACAATTACATTTAGTATGAAGTATGCATTATGCAATGCAATGTAATCAGTGATATAAACATTAACAGCACTAATTTATATTCCACAATTCAAAGGCTAAACTCTCGACTTCATTTGCTCTCTTTACCTCTATGTTATTGAAATGCTTTTGAATTTTATAACAAGAAGTTTGTCTCTTTTTCTACATTTTTTAATGTTTTTTTTAAATCCCGATTTCTTGAAAAAATCTTATCTTTTGGTTTGCTGATTTTTTCCCCAGAAGAATTTTGCTGCTATGGATTAGTCATTAGACTATGCAAACTTTTTTCTTCTTCAACATTCAAATCACACTTCATGATCATCATCACAATAAGATAACAAGAGAAGAGAAATGGAGTGTGATCCAAAACATTGATGAAAGAAAAAGTTTACATAATCTAATCCAAAAATATTCAAGAAGGGAGACTAGCTTACTTCCTGTGCCCTCCATTTTCACTGAGATATCTTTAATTATTAACAGTGAAGAAATTGGACCTCTCCAAATTGTATTTTAAAGAAATATAACTCCTTGTCATTTTATTGTAGAATGTCACCAGGTGGAAAATCCATTAATGTAATGCGATTGCCTTAATTCCACGACACAAGAAGTTCTGTGAACTACCAAAAATATATATATTCAACTCGATGCACTGTGCAACTATGAAAATTATAAACTCTAGGTCTTGATTCACTTTTGTTTACACATGGAACAAATATACATAGATCTCTTTCTACTAGTAGCTTCCCTCGTTTAATACTAGCCCCCACACACTAAATAAAAACGCTAGATTAAAAAATTGTTAGTTAACAGAAGAGGCAAGCCAGTAACTCATTTGTCTCCACTCTGAATCTAATTGGCATGACCTCACCTAGGAGAAATGAAATAGAATATCATGTGATGTCTGAACCTCATCTATAAACTCCCTAGTCACCCATCTCATCACCCTGAATCAGCCATGCACAAATCTTCTCACTTCTATACCAAATCTGCAAGACTTTATTCTCAAATGCTTTGGTAGATCGACTTATTAAAATGATTTTATGCATTAATCTCTAGGCAGTTTAGTGACCACCTTTCATCAAGAAAGTACTGTCACGTCTATTAAAGCGGCAGCAGTATCTCACAAAAAGGTTACAAGCAGGGAAAGCAGCGAAGTGGGTAAAAGCAATAGATTATTTTTTACTTTTTAAATAAAAAAGAAGCACAACACAAGTTCCAACCCTCTACTGCTCACCCTGCCCCCAACTCCAAGACACAGGACCATGGCATGAGAAAAGACATTTGAAAGGCACCAAACTACTGTATAAAAATGAATAGAGAGAAGCAGAGCGTGTGGAAGAAAGCATAGAGTGTAGCTTTTCAACATTCACACCCAACCACAAAAGCCATGCCAGGCCTTGTAAGCAATCAAAACTTTTCAAAAAGAATATATAGAGAGGAGGGTTGACAGCAGATATAATGCCCTCAGAAATACGAGCCTATAGCATGCTTAGCCAAACCAAGCTGCACTCCAAAATCCTTTCACAATCTAATCTGACATTCTCAGGTTATTACAGTTCAGAAATTCTCCCAGGTTCATCCAAGGATAGCTCTAATCAAATCTAGTACACTATCTAACTCAATGCAAGTATAATCTGGGGTTCCACAAACAGGAAAAAGTTAAGACTAGGAGCAAACTAATTACATGATGTGCCTATGAACAGAGACCTACATAGAGAAATTTACTGAAATATTTTGAAATACCCATAGATGATTTGCATGGAATCTCTTCTATCTACCCCAATCCAAGGTTTTAAAAAAGCTGGTAGCCAATTTAGGACCCAAAAGTTGCATTCACGGCCTCTCACTGCACAGGACAGTAGAAACAAATCCACCAAACCTGCAATACCATTGATAAATCCAGGACAATAGAAACGGAGGATGTCAATTCCTTCACAAATGGAAATGACTAACAAACAAGAAATCCCATGTGACAGGTGGAAGGAGAGCAGATATGGTGAGAGACACATGGGGTTTCTACTGACACATTGAGTTGGATTAAAAAAATTGTTGTCAAATTACCTCTCTTTTTTTCTTTCGATTTTACAAATGGAAAATAAAAAAAACTTACCCAAGAAATTTCTTTCAGTGTGTTAGAAAATAAGTGAATAAAAACTGCTAAAAGTATAAACATTAGGGAAACTGTTAAATTTTCACCAATGCAGAATTTTCAGTGCAGGAAAATGGAGTTTTGTGAAAAACATAGTCTCTGCTGTTGGCAAGGTCTAATAAAGGTTCTGCCAAATCGACCTAAATCAATCACTTTCTTTCAATCCAAGGAAAATAGATGCTACTAAAAGAGAATTGATGTGTTATCAAGCCTTCCACCTCCAGGAAAAAACATTTGATCATACAACTCTAACTGTAAAACTTCCAGAAAGCCGATCAAAGAAAATTCTTTGCACTATGGGTTACCCTTAAGGAAGACACCCGAAATGTGTCTGCCAATAACTTTTGAAGATTCCTCTCTATCCATTACCTTGATGACTTATTTGACTGCAAGTCCAATACAATGAATCCTTAAATTTAAATTACTAAATTCTTGGCCACCAAACTTTCCTAGGTAAAACATAATTCTTCCAATTGATGACATGTTTTTTGCCTTTAGTAGATTTAAGACGCCAAAGAAAACCTTTTCCTATTTTCTGTAGCTTGCTGAATTGGTGATAAGATAAGGCCCAATAAGATAAATATAATAATATTAGATGTAGTATGATTACAAAACCATTAGAAAAAATTGAAATCAGCATCATCAACAATATTGCCTTCACCATGTTAGTCCTGACTCCCAATAAAACATCTGTGCTTTATAAAAATCAATTCTAGATCCCAAGGCCATACAAGAAAATCTAATTCCTGCCTCAAACAATCTGAAATGCCTTCTCATAATACAAGGATTAATGATGGTCCACATTGAGTAACCTGAAAATCTAATGAATGACTTTTAAATTTTTATTGTAAAGACAAAAAGTGGAGGAGCCAAAAAACAGTCATCTTATAGACCCATTGAGCTTTAAAGGTTCAGCGATCTCTCCAATAATCCCTATCTGCACAGAGGTATCTTTAAACATAACAAGGGATATTCTAACCATAGTTACGAGACTCGGACTCGGCTCGGACTCGGCTAGGGTGACTCGACTCGGCGACTCGGCGACTCGGACTCGGACTCGGCGCAGACTCGGCAAAATGAAAAAAGTTGAAAAAACCTTAGAAAATTAGAGATTTTTAAAGATTTAAAACTTGTTTCAAGCACCCTTTATTGAATACAACACAAATAAAAGCAAATTTGATCACATACACAAATATACAATGATCACATAAGTATAAAGTACACAAATTGTAGTTGCGCTGCTGAAGGACTAGCTTCTAAGTCCACGGCTAGTCCTCACCATTTATTATCCAATAATAGTACAAGCATTTCCTAGTTAAATCATTTTAGAAGGATATAGATCCTAAGGGAATCAAGCCTCAAATCAATAAGTGGTTCTCCTTGAGTCAAGAAAAGCACAAGGTTTCCCAAATTCCAACAGCTACAAGTTACCCTATCACAATTTGGCACTCAAAGATTCCTATACCTCTATCATGCTCAACAATCACTATCAATGACATATACAATATTTTCCAGACAAAAGTGACTTCCATAATCCTAACCCTTCATATCAATGATATGATTGGAAGCTTGAGCACTTACCACTATTATACTAGATAATTATGGTCAACAGGTTTATTCATAACCCAAAATTCATAAACATTAATACACACAATATATGGATGCTACAATTAATCCTTTCTACCCAGATAACTAACTGTGTTCTCATTTAACTAATAACCATACCATTCACTATTTTACCAACCCAAAACACAATTATCCAACACCATGGAAAGTTGAATATAAGGTTACTTGTATGTCCTCAATCTAGCCATTATATCCCACATCTTATCACAACATAGCATATAGGTAAGTAACAAAATGTAGGTAAGTAACAAAATGTAGCTAAGTAACAATGTGAACATTGACATTATAGTAATAGCCGCTAAAGTAAATTTCTAGGTTCATCACATTGTCCTAGCTGATATCATTAACTCCAGCTAAGCAAAATAAATAAAAAACCATTTAATATAGACAAGTAAACATCTAATATCTCTCTTGGATCACATTTACCTTCACCAGCAAAATACTTAACAGTTTATTCAACCATCTTGCTTGGAGTATCATGCAATAGCTTACACAATGTTATCCTTCCCATTGCTAACTGTTTTCACTTAGCCCTATGCCAAGGTAAGCTTACATGAACCATCATGTTAGTGAACTAAAGAGAGATGATATCAAGATTTGGTCCTCTAAATTTTATTTTATACATGCAATGGCTTGAGGAAAAAATAGAATATTGGCTCAACACCTATCATTTAGCTATGTCTTTAAACATTGCGTAAGTGAGTTTATGATTCATCATGGTTTCACATAACTAATGGTAGTGTCCCAGCTTTTGCATCTTACGTAGACTATATGCAATTTGTAAAAATGGTAAAACATTTAACACATGCTACCAAATCAGTTATCTATGGTGCACTTGTATATAAAGGTGTTTGGTGTTTGAGGTAATGTCAAGGTTACCCCAAGTTTCCGGGACGGGGACGGCAGGGGACGGCGGGACGAGTCCCCAAGTTTCCGATTTTTGAGGCCAAAATTAGGGACGGCAGGGGACGGCTATATAAAAATATAGGGAAATTTTAAATATTTAACAGATAACATGAATAAGGCATGCATGATACACATTATAGAACATTAACATATAACATTTGTGTTCAACATTATGCCAATACTCAAAGTCAATAGTCAATACGCATTCAAAATTAACATACAGTTACACAAATCATAAAACAACCTCCTAGTTATAATTTATAAACTTATATCAAAATGCCCAAAGGCTACATTGCTGCCATATAGTTTAAAAGTTTGTTATGAAAATCAAAATACAATATCATATGTCTAATGTATGGAACAAGATAATCCTTGATTATGGCTTTGACTACAAAAGATGCAAAGATTTGCAACGGGGGATATGTATTTTGTAGGTTTAATGATCATGATTCATCATTGGCCTATAACATGCTTAGACCTATAGTTTTAATGAGGTTTTGGGGGAAACACCCCAACAAGATTGAGGGGTAGTGCCCCTCGCGGGGTCTGGGGGCAGCGCCCCTCGTGGGGTCAAGGGGTCTGGGGTCTGGGGGCAGCGCCCCTTGTGGGGTCCCCCGGGCGCGCTCCCGGGGTCGCGATACAGGGCGGGGTCGAGGGGCGGAGCCCCCGCCACCAAGCCCAAATGAAGACCTTCGAAACCACACAAACCTTCATGGCGCACACCATTTAATTAAAAAATTTGTAAATTAAAGATTGCAATTTTTTTAAAAAAATTTATGTTTTTGGCTTTCAAAACGTCTGGGCGAGTCTGGCGAGTCTGGGCGAGTCTGGGCGAGTCCGGCGAGTCCGGCGAGTCTGGCTCTGGACTCGGCGGGTCCGAGTCCGGGCTCCCCAGACTCGGCCAGGCTGGCTCGGCTCGGGACTCGCCGAGTCATGGCGAGTTTGGGCGAGTCTCGTTACAATGATTCTAACAAATCTGTCCCCATAACCAGACTTCATTAATATTTCTCTACATAAAAGGGTCACTCACGTTGATAACAGACCTTTGCAAAGTCTATCAAAGCCATGCAGACATTTTGTCTGGAGGTATCCATTTAATATACACGCTCCTGACTTGTTATCAAATTATTCAAAATATATCTAACTTCCACAAACCCAATCTGAGTAGAGGAAACTAGTGACGAAGGTGGCATTACCATTAGTTTTAAGCAAAACTTTACCAACCATTTTTCCTCCCAATAGGATGCTCTAAAGTCTCACCTATTGCAATGCTACATGGAAGGAGGTAAAATTGTAAGGAAGTAAAAAAATCATAGAACTGATGTAGACCATCCCTCTTGCACTAAGGATTAAAATACAAACACATGAATGTTTATCTATTTGAAATTCATAGTAAAATCAATAGCTAGCCATGGTTATGGCATGCATAAGGAATTTTGAGAGATCTATCAGAAGTAATATAATGTTTGACCATCAACAACAAAGACCTTAGGATTCGTTGTTGTCCTCTCAAGCAAACTCGGCATTAATTTGAAACAGTAACTAAATTATATTTGAACATGTTTTATAACACAGACACAAGAAATATACAATCATCTCTAGCAGAGCATCTCAATGATAGGAGATATTTACTGCAGAAAACTTTAAAAATTTAGCCAGGTTGGTTAGCATAGTATCTCAATGTTTGAGCCTAGACATGCATGCATAAACATCCTCTACTGAGTCTGTCAACTACTGAAGCTTTTTTTATTACAGAGAACCTCAACAATGGCCAGAAAAAAATGGTATAAAGGGTCTAAACGATAGAAGATCTTCTAACCAGAATAATTTTAATAATGTTCAAGCCCTCCCTACTCCAGATATGTAACATATAAACATCTTTCAAAAAGTTTCTCCATTATTGAAGAGCTTCCAATCAAAAAGAACTGTAATAAAGGTCATGTCAGCTAGCAGAGTATCTCAACAACTGGCCCAAACAAGTTTAAGAAATCTTTTGGAATGTTCGGTGATCACAAATCACATTTAGCAAATACATCATGGATCCAAATTCCAAGGTACCTTCAAACTTAAAGAAGGCATGGGTTTGTTGTTTTAAGCCATGAAGAATTGTCATTGCCAAATATCTTTCTTCAAAAGATCCAAACAAAGTACTTTTAAAGTTCAAAATTTGTATGAAATAATAAAACCCTATAACCTTGCCATCAGGAAGATTACTGGATAAATTCAGTGCATCACAAACAGTATCACCTAAAAGGAGACATGATTCATCACGCTTTCAAGGTAAAACTGTAGTAAAAGCTAGTAGTAGTTTAGAATATTGGAAAATAAAGCTCCTTCATTTTGATAACATAACACACCATAGAAAATATTTCCATTTCACCATGGAAAGTAAAACACTAAATCAGGGTTGAGTATGGTTAACCCAGATGTAGATTCATTAAATGCTTAATTTGTCCTAATCTTAAAGCATTTTGTGCTCTAGAAAAAACTGTATAGCTAGAGATGAATTTAAAGTATTTCCCATTTAAAAAGCTCATTGGTTAATACATTTGTTATCGGTTTGCATGAATGACAAAATGGACTTGTAAGTTACACCTACAAGGTTATCTTGCAGATCTTAGAAAATTACATTGCATCGTTCTTAAGGTAATATCCTGCCTATCAGAAAGGCAGTAAACCAGCTTCAGTTCACATGAAAGAAGTTATATATTATAAGCAACTAACTGAACACACATTTTATATTGCTTGAAAACTCAACGAATACTGAAAAAATATATTTATTGCTAACCATCAAGAAGAAACAATGCTTGTTTCACAAACCATCATAACTTCATATCACTGATAGAAAGACGCTTTTTGTACATGGATACTGCTAAGGTGCAGGAAATTAAAACAAGCACAAAATTATTATAACTTTATTATACTTGAATTATCATTCTTTACAACTTGAATACAAATCATGAATGTTAATATAAACCAGAAATAGAGAAAAGCCCAAGGGCGTTGCTCAATCTGAGTATAAGGAAGGAAGCGTATAGAGTTAAAAGGCCAATCCCTAACAACTTGCTTAGGCGCATATCATTCAATGGCAACACAATCAAAGCCCACACAAGCCCAATCATAAGAAAACCTAAGGTGTAAAACAAACTGGTGTCTTTTGGAACTATATAAGCAGCAGGCTGTGCAGACCAGGATCCCAGCAACAAAGAAACTCCTAATCCAGCTAGTGTATTAAACATGGGACCTGCATAGCATCCTGACAAAGCAATTTGTACTCCATCACCTCCATTCATCGCCAAAGCAATATTAGACATCAAATCACCCATAGAATTACCCCAGGCCAACACAGTCAATCCTAGTATTGATGGATTTATCTCAAAAATTACACCTAAGGAAACTAATAAAGCCACCAGCTCATTTGCAATAATGTAAAACCACACTATGCTCATAATAAAACCTCCTGCAACCCAGGGAAACAAGTATCTACGAGGAGGGTGATCTGGATTTGTTGTAAAATATGCTAAGGCTCCAAATATAGCCCCTAAAATTCCTCCAGCAGCATATGCTAGTTTACCAATACCAAAGGGCTTGCTTTCTTGTGTATTCCACAACACAGACAACAGGATTGGTGCAAGTATCACACTTACAACTGCAACACTTTTTGACCAGCGGTCATCTTCAACAATAGGGATGGTTAGTTGCCTCGGCAATGTCAATGGCCAATTCACAAGACACATTAACAGGTGAAATAATGAACACCTTGATTTATTATTTTCACCATCCTCACTCCAACCCCACAAAGGCCTAGTATCCTCTACTGTTTTCGCCATTGTCTGATTTGAGTAAATGGCAACATTTGAGGCCCACATCCACTGAGGCAACGAAGTCCCAAAACGGGCATGATCAACAGCCAAACCTGTAGTTGACTCAAAATCCAAGAGAGGACTATACATGGAATCATCTTCATCTTCAGCGCCAAGAGAAAAATTACTTCCAAAAACAGGATGCATAGGTGTCATTGACTTCCTCTTTAGTTTTTGGGCTTGCTTCTTTAAAAATTCATTTGCCGCAACGGTACATGCATACATAATATAGATTGACAGGAATGCTATTGATCCCCACAAGGTAACTTTTCCAATAATTAGAATCAGACAAAGAGAAGTAAGCGTGAAGAGAAAGAAACACACATCGCGTACAAAGCAGTTGCGATCAACCCGTGCATCTGAACCTGCAACCAACAAAGCAACTGATCCAGCCACAACGCAGGTAACAAAAACTGCACCTCCCAAAACGCTATTAAGTCCTACTTCACCAGCATCAGCTCCGACAAAAGCAGCAATACTTGCAAACACATCAGGAGCTCCATTACCAAGAGGTAGAAGAGTCACTCCAGCAACTGTTGGTGGTAGTTTCAAGAGTTTAGACAACTTCTCTAAAGAACAACAAAAGTAATCTGCTGCTGTGTTGCCCAGCATATAGAAAAGTGCCACCAACCAAAAACCTAAGACAGCATAACCAAACAGTGGCCAATTCTCGCACGTGCAGTAGAAGAATGTTATGTACTCAATGACTCCTCCAGAAGTGCACTGCTTGTTGGCTTTGATAAATTCACACCGACTCGCATACCCAATGTGTTGTTCCAATCCAGCACAGGAAGAGAAGGTTTCAACACTGTCCAATTCACCGCCCCCTGCAAGGTCTGTTTTCGTTGAGTTTTCCACAAGTGTTCTCCTGAAACTCTGGAACTTTTCTGAGAGATTCCCAACGGGAATTCCCGAAATACTACTATTCGCTGTCGATTGGTTTTTAGTCTGCATTTTTGAGAATTGATGATCTATTCCTGAAATCGCACCGCCAGCCTCAGCCAAAGTTACATTTTCTGTACCGAACACCCAATTGTCTGACCTTTGTAACAGAATTTCAGATTCTAACTGTGTCAAACTCCACCGATAAGAGGCTCTAGAAGAATGCTTACTGAGGTACAGTGGGGATTTCAAAATATTTGCACGATCCGACAGAAAGACAAATAACAGCACAACAAACCCCAAGTTGAACAATATACGGACCTGGTTGCCCATTTTGCCCAACCCGGGTTTTCCCATTTCTCAATTCAAGAAAACAATTTTAATTTGCAACCTCTTCAACTGGTATTCATTCCAATTCAAGGGCAATTTTCCCTAAGCCTGATCTGTAAAAATAGGGTTACTACTAACTATATCAATACAATGGACTGTTGGCAGTGCCCTGAAACTCGTAACTCACTGATATTACCAGACAAGCCAAGTTATGGGTATTACAAATACAGAACACTAAAGTATATGGTGACAAACTCCAGAGCTGCCTTCCCAAATCTCAGTTTTCCAAAATCCTTAATTGCGAAGCAAACAATTATATGATAATAAAAAGGGCTGAATCATTTTCCAAAACTGAAAAATTAACAAAAGGGTACTCAATTTTACCTTCCACTCGCTGAAAATTGTTTTGTGTGGCGTTGCGCGGATATCCATAAAACCCCGTCGCCCAAAGCCAATCAATCTGTCCTATTTTCGTCTATTCTTCTGTCATTTATCAGAAATGAATGCCCACAATTTCGTGGGACATCTTTCTATGAAGGAAACATCGATGAAATTCCCGCTAGATTACTCTACGTACGCACCTGCGACCAAGTCAGATTGGAATATTTCACAATAATTCAAAAATACCAATAAATAATATAGTAATTACACCTTAACTATTTCGAATTGGCTGAGCCTTTGTTGGAAGAATTTAAC
Source organism: Sequoia sempervirens (assembly GCA_007258455.2). Lineage (NCBI taxonomy): Eukaryota > Viridiplantae > Streptophyta > Pinopsida > Cupressales > Cupressaceae > Sequoia > Sequoia sempervirens. The sequence goes on from VDFB02355033.1 coordinate 68,709, forward strand.
GAAGATAAATCTTATATTACACTCCAGCTATAGTTAGGGTAAGGTCCCACGGAGGGGATTCCTAAAAAATTTCAATGGGTGTTGCAGAGATTTTTTAAGAATATTTTGAAGTTGGTGGTCTCATGAATTTAGTAGTGTAGTTTAGTTTAAAAGTTTAAGCTTTGAAATTTAGGAAAGTCGATGGTCTCATGACACTGGAATGGAATGTTGTGAATAAAAAATTAATAAATAAACATCATTTCCCTCCATTTTTTCCCTGGTGGGTCTAAATTTCTAGATGTGTGACAAGTGGCAGAAAAAAACACCTGAGCTGGTGGGGCAATTTCTAGGCCTACCCCAATTTCACCACTGAAATTTTCAGTCCTAAAAGGTAGGGGTTGCTAGTTTCGAGGAAAAGATTCCAATTAATCCTATAGCATAATTGTTTTTCCCCATGAGACCTCTTGCTCCATGAAAAACAGATGCCCAAACCCCCCATGGGACCATATTGTTATTATATCATAAAGTCTCCTTAAATATTGTTGTTGAGGAGAAAAGTGTGAAACATACATTTGCATGAATCTAACATTTTTTGGGAGCTTATTTAGCGTAGTACCTTAGCATTTTTATATTATTTTATTATATGTAAAATAATTTGGATTTATGTTTTAGAATATTGTTTTTTTAGAGTAGATTATTTTTGTGATTTGTTTTATGTACAAGATTATGATTGTGATTGTGTTCTCTTTTTAAAAAAAAATAATAGCTTGTATTATAAGGCGAGTAGTCTTATACATGATCATTATGTGTTAGCATGTGCATCAAAAATAGAATGTTATATTTGTTTTTTTTTCTTGCTATTTTTGAGAATGTGTTGTGTTGGAAAGAAGTAGCTTTGGGTATTGGACTACATAAGAATGTGGTTGATGATTCCACGAGACATGCTATTTTGCTTCATATTTGGAAAGTAGATGTGTAGCTATGTTTTCTAATCATATTACTCATCAAAAAGTAGAAATGCTACAGTTTTACTCTGACATCATGCTACAACTTGTTTCTTTGTGTTTTCAGGTAAAAGAGGATGTTAAATACAACAAGCTTTTGGAAGAGGTCAAATATCAATTTTTGCAACTTCATGAAGGGGACATTCGATGTTCGAGACAACTCCAAAGCTTATTTAAATTTTGAGTATAGTTTATGTTTCAACAGTTGTTTTGTAAATTTTTTTGTTGATTTAACCCATTGGTTAATAACAACTTGGGTCACTTGTGTTATTCAAGATTGGGACAGGTGTTCTTACCCTCCTTTTCGAATGTAGTACGTTAATTCCTAGTGTAGTCCTTGGTTGTTATTTGTTGTGATGCAATCTTATTCACAGTCCTTAAGGATTTGTGTTGCTATTTCTCCTCCCTTTGCAGTTTCCTTTTGGACTACTTATTATTTTCTTTGTAATTCAGCTTTGTTCAATAAAAAAAAGTTTGAATTGTGTATCTAAAACTTGTATTATAGGAATCATCCTAGGTCATTTTAAGATAATGGGAAAGCATTGTTTGATATCTAGGACAACATACTTGCATACTTGTCACTAGCCCTTGTATAAGCACATCAACCAAACTCTATCTATATATCAACATCCAACACCATTGTTACACTTTATTTATCATTCTTAACTCAATCTCAAACCCAAGGTGCGAGGAAGTCTTAAACTTCAAGACTTGCATAGTAGGTCGCATGGTGCTTTTGAGCACCAATAAAATGTTCCTTACCTCGAATATCATTAAGCAAGTAATTTTGCATATGTCAAAGATTTAATTATGTTCAAAAGAATTACACCTTAGATAAAATCATTATCGCAATCACATCCCAAACACTCAACTTCACTAATCCCAATCGCCTCAACTCTCTAATGCATAATGTAACTTTCTAAAATTTAATTTACAAATCTTTGTTGTAGCATGACATTAGTCAAAATTCACCTTTTTTAATTCAAGGTAGACAACCCTAATTTATATTGTCTACATTCAAGCACCTATTTAATTACAATCTCAACTAGCTTGTAATTAGTCAATTTGTATAGTTAGCTCAACAATATTTATATAAGTTCATGTTAAAGTGTTTATTAATCTTTAGCACATAGATACTTTAGAATTTATGTAGAGGGGTAGTTTTCTTCTATACAATTATAGTATGAGGATTAGATAAAGTGGGATGTGCCATACTCAAATTGGTAGGTCAAGTACAATTTTGGGGATTAGTGTCCATAAATTGGAAAATTCAATTATAATTTTTAAGTGTGATGTCCCAAATGGATTAGGTCAAGTGTAACTTCTAGGTGTAGCTTGTACAAATGGGAGTGTTTAGGTATTTAATGGAAGAAACACTCTTATATTATGTTTAGGTATTATATTATGAGGATGAAAACTAGTGATTCAATTAATTGATTTTTCAACTTGATGTTTCACATCTCATTCAACAATTAAAGTGGAATGTATTTGATCTTCCTTAGATATTGTTTAGTTTTTTTTAAGCTCAATGTGATTCATAACTCTAATGGTTATACCATACGTAACTCATCAACATATAGAATTATATGAGAGAAAATATTAATTGTAATTAACTTGCTTCAAGATTCAAAGAGAAACACCAATATACCCTAGAAAAACCTACTTCAAGTGAGAACTCCAACAAAATATTAGTATATCTTAATTAGAAGTCACTCAAAAATGGTATACAAATTGGTCCAAGCCTATTAAGTTTTAATAATTTAACATCCCCAAATTAATATGATGCCTCAAAAATCTCAACAATTTCTTAAGAATCTGGCGACCCTACTCTACAACTTGAAACAATCAATAAGAACTCAAAATATACATAAAAATACTCTTCTAAATCCCCTTCTTTCTATCCTTATTGCTTAATTCAAGCTTACATTAATACTTATAAAGTTACTATAAAATCCACAAATTAAGGAAGGTAAAACTTATTAAAAGCCAATTAACATTTTTTTAAGGAAAACACCTCATGGGAAGCTACACACACGACAACAAATCCTTGTGATTTGCTTCGTTTTTTGCTTCCACTCATTGTTTTAATGTATTTTTTGGCAATTTTTTGAAAATGTTGGCGCTATTTATCGAGATGGCACAATTTTTGGCATTTATTGCATCGATTAGTACAAGTCGGCACTAATTAGCGCCTAAAGTAACGTCGTCTTTAGCGTCGATATTAGCTTCGAGTGTAGCGCCACTTTTTAGCTCTGACTTTAGCTTTGAGTTTAGCTTCGGGTTTAGCGCCGGTTTAGACACCCCTATGTCAAAGAGACTTATTTATATGTCTCATTGACGATGTAAAACAGTGAAATGTGAACAAGATACGGGCATATCGAGGAGAGAATCACTTATGTCACATCGACAAGGTATATCTACAAGTGCTCGGCGAAACACAACTCTTGGATATAACGAAGTAATGTTGATGAGGCATTGAGATATCGGTAAGACAAATAAGATTGTCTCATTTACACTCTTCAAGTAATGATCAAAAGCATACACCGCTATACCGCCATCAAGGTGAGCAACATATGCGGTAGAGTGGTATACACCGCAACCCTGCAACAAGAAGCCTTGAGCAAGGCGGTAGTGCGGTAAACAACAAAAGGGAAGGGCAAAACACCGCTATACCGCAGTGATAATCACAAGTCTCCTTGACATGACAAAGTTAGACCGATATATAAAGAAATACCGCTGAAGGAAAATATCGATGAGACAGTGGCATATCGGAAAGAGATATTAACTTGTCTCATCGACACCAGAAACCAACATCAAAGGAACATAAGATCTAATGTCGATAAGACATTGCGATATCAGTAAGACAAATAAGATTGTCTCATTAACACTTTTCAAGTAATGATCAAAAGCATACACCGCTATATCGTCGAGAAGGTGAGCAACATATGCGGTAGAGTGGTATACCCCGCAGGAAGAAGCCTTGAGCAAGGCGGTAGTGCGGTAAATGTGGCATCATTGCAATTTACAACAAGTCACATCAGTTGCAAAAATTAAATGTTATTAAATTATTAAGGGTTAGCCAAAACTAATATGATTGAATACCACGCCATCCAAAGATAAGTGAGTTTTCCCAATATTGCACTCAATTGCAGTGCACTAGCGTGGAAAGAGCTAAGGATACGAGAAGAAGTCCTGCAAGTGTGAAATACTCAGGTAAGTGCATGAAAAACTCTATGAAAGAGCTCTGTTAATATAAAAAATCTTTCAAGGTTTTGTCATCTGAAGCCATAGTAGAGAAAATTGAAACATGCCTCCTAAAAGAAAACAATCAAAAGTAAAAGAAAGTCGGCCTAAAATTAAAGATGAAAAACCTAAAGTAAAGAAGAGACCACTCCATTAGTCCATATTAGATATACTTCCAGGGTCTACTAAAGAGGGTAATAAGAAGTTTCTCGTGGACACCACACAAAGTTGTAGGGATGCCCTTATTTCCAAATTTGGAAGGGACCTATTTTGGTATTTTTACAGTAAGAGAAATGAGAAGATTCTAGTGTCAAATGCTTGGATGTTGGATATAGCAAGGTTGATTGTCCCAAATGTGTTTGTTGATGTAGAATTTATCAAACTGCTAGCCAAACACTATCACTCAGCTACCAAAACAGTAAGGTTTCCAAATGGCATAGTATTGGTAGAAGTAACCAGAAAAGCCATCATTGAGTGTTTTGGCTTAGACAAGTAGGCTCTGACCAAGATAAGCCTACAGAAAAGTGAGGAGGATTATGCTAGGTTAAAAAAGACTTATAGAAGTGATGAGGTACCCCTATATATGAAAAGAGGCATTGGTAACAAAACATTCCCCATCTCTACTACCACTACTGAACCATTTAATGTGACAGATTTTCAGTATTACTTTGTGAATACATATTTATCTCTTTGCAAGTGTTGGGGATAGATGCTCAAGATAAAATTCCAATAGGCCTAATGATGATGGCCATGAGAATTCAAAACCCTGAAACTAATATTGAATATGACTTTGCTTCATACCTTGAGAAGGCATTAGATGATGAATTCTCCCAAGTTATAGAGGATAGAGCACTGATTACATTTAGACACTATTCCCTACTGTGTCATTTGATATTGTACCAGAATAGGGACCAATGGACTAAAAGAATGGACTTGGCTACAGAAGATGAGCAAGGGAATCCCACACCTGTCCAGAAATGATGCTATATTTGGGATAGTCGGTGCAAGAATTCAAGCTTTGTTGTATTCTATGAAGACTTTGTACACATAATCCTTCAAGTTCTTGGGTATGCAATACCAAGATTGTCAACCAAAATGTTGCAACTAGTGAGACCTTTGGCTTTAAGACCAGGGCAGGGTCATGCACACAATTTTGGAGATTGGTTCTTCCTCTCGAAAGTTACAATAATAAGAGTTTATGGATGCCCTGTTGCTCCACACATACTGCCAAAATGTGTGCCCCTCATATTAGCATTTCTTGAATTTATGTGGCAAATGATGTGGATGGAGAAATATGTAATGCACAAGTAGAAGAAAGGCACTTTCTTGCCAAACCAAACCAAGTGTGAAGATTGGACTGTAGGCTCAGACACACTAGAGGAGTTACAATATTATTTGAAGACAAGATATGCATTGAAATCTGGAAAAGAAAGAGCCTTTGACCCTAAAAATCATATGAACAACATAAGGCACAATCTTCTTACCAAAATGGCAATGCCACACCAAGTGGATTTTGAAGAAGATGTCATAAGGAACTGTATTACTTATAATGATGTACTTAGTAGAAGGAAAAAATGGAAATATATGAAGAAGGTTGAAGAAAGGATGAAGCGAAGGTCCAAGGATTTCCTAGGATACTTTGTTGAGGAAAAGGACCCCATCAAGAGGATATAATTGATAATTGGTAGATTTGAAGACTTGTACAAAAAGAGGGAATCATATCTTGAAGAACATCATAGTGGTGCAACTGCAAAGCATACCCTAGGTGAAACCTTTGAGCCTCCCATAGAGCAGTTACCTCCCAAAAGATAGAAGACAAGAAGCATTGAATAGTTAGTACCTTATGAGGATACTGAAGAGGTGGGTGATACTGAGGAAGTGGCTACAGTACTGTAGTCATTGAAAGGTGATATTGAAGTTGATCAACCCATCCTTAAGACTAGTTCCCATAAACATGAGGAAAGGATGGGTGATGTAGAAAAAACAAGTATAGAGGTACATGAAGATGAAAGGGAAATTACAACCAAGAGATTCATAGAAGATGATGAATTCATTAAGACTCTTGAGTTTAAGGATTTATGGATGAAGATGAAGATAAATGAATTTCAAGAGAGGATGGAATCAACTGAAGCAGGAATTGAAGAATCAGAGAAAAATGAAATGGTAGCATAGACTTTCCAGGAATTAAGAGTTGACAACATTGACATTATCCCCCAGAAGGCTAGAGAAATGGTCTTGAAGAGCAATATGCTCATTTTCCCTGGCTTGGAATTAAAGAAAATGTTTCTGATTGATCAAGTGTGGGCTCAAGAAGATCCAATGCTAGTTGCAGAATTTGACTCTGATGAAGGTGTGAGTGGAACTGGGTATAACCCAAAGATTGAAACCCTGGCCATATGGATCAAACAGAAAAATACACAAAAGCCAAAATTATTGGAAGTAATTCAAGGGATGAAAGGGGCAACGATGGTAAGGACAATACAAGATACCACCCCTTTGGAGGCAGCCACAATGACCATGCATTCGGCCATGTTCACTCGAGCAATTGTTAAGGGATTAGAAGACATATTGAAGGAGTATGAAAAGGAACAAAGGTTCCTAAATGATGAAGTTAATAAACTGTTCATGGAGAATGTCAAATTGAAAGAACAATTAAGAGGAGTAGGACCCTCACAAAGCAAGGAGATGGTGTTATACATGCCTCCTATTGCTCCAATGGATATTGTGAAGAACATTTCTACAGAATAGAAATAAACTCTAGAGAAGGAAGTGGATGATGTAAAGAAGGCCAACAATCAAACCTAAGATGAAGTGAAAAGATGAATTTGTGAAGTTATGGAAAAGATTCTTAAGCACAGGATAAAATGAGTTATGGATAAACTGGAGAATGTGCATGATAATCATAAAACACTTCAGTGGGCAATGGATCAAATAAAGACACATATGCTTGTATTAGATCCTTTGTTCAAAAGGTGGTAGCCTATTCACCACACTTTGGCTAAGTTATGCAAAGTTCTACAAAGAAGTCCTGATGCACCCACAACATTAAAGCCAACTGAACAAACTATGAATATGATTATTGATGAATTTTAGTATGTACAAGGGTTTGATAAAAAGATTGTAACACAAATGGATTTATTCCATACTTGCAAAAAGTGGTATATACCTGAAATCGTGAGAGATGGTGATCAATTGGAGGACTTGGATAAGTGGAAGAAAGAATTCAGTCAGGTTGTTCATAAGTGCGTAACTCATATATAGGAGGATGATGATACCAGTCTTCCTAGGCTAAATCAAATCATGGATGGTTGATTGTTCTTGTTGTGGGATACCTAAATTTTGTCAATGATACAAACGAATTACTAGATAGTCAATGGCAAACTCATCTTGCAAACATGCAAAAGATCCAGGAATATAAGTGGCCATCAGATTTTACGGTGTATTAGTGGGAGGAAAAGTATTTGGTTTTAGAAGAATAGGACACTAAGGTGAGAGCATTTGGATGTTCATCATGGAGAGGAAGATTTTGCCAGATCAATGATCGTGGGTCTTCTACGTTGAATAATGGAACCATATGTCAAAATTTCTTAAGTCTTGTTATTTCCTTAATTATGCTAATTAAATAGTTGTTAGTAAAAGAAGTAGTTATGAAAGGTCATTTCTTTTTGTAAAAGGCATGTAGCTTGTTGCTTCCTATATAAATAGGAAACCAAGGCCTAGTTTTAAATTATCATCATCATATATCATTTCCATTTTGAAGACTTATGTTATTAATATATATCAATTGAAGCAATATAATGGAGAACATCTTATTATCAAAGATTCTCCATGATTGTGTTATCATTCTGTATTTTTCTTATGTTTTCCATACTTATTTCTTCTTATATTTGAATGAATATCAATTATTGAGCCTCAATATTGTGCTTATGTGAATGAATATGCTAATACAGTAAAGCATTTATTGTGGATGTTGGTAGAGTTGCTAAATTTTTTGAAAATTTGAGCTTATTTTTCCTTGTTACATGTTCAACATAAAAATGGAAACTATTTTAAAAATAACAAAGTTAACAAAGTTGCTTATTTAAATAATTGTGAGTTACGTGCATTAATATTTTATTAAATTTTGTGTCTTCATGAACATATGTTGATACAAAATGAATGGAAGAAGCATCCAAGTAATCCTAATTTTTTCTGCCAACAATTCATACCAAAGATTGAACAATTTAAGGATATTGCAATAGGTATTAATTAAGGATATGATGATGGTGATATATTCTTGTACTTGTATATTCTATGAAACATTCCTTATTTCTATGAAACAGTGTATATATTCTTGTACTTGTAAATATTATTTTATTGTTATGTCTATTAAATAAAACAAAGTTTGAATAAAAAATGCTTCACCCTTTTTTGTAAGTGAGTATGTGAATTATTGTTTAAGAAAAAATCTTACAGTGTTTACATTTTTTAGTTTAATAGTTTCAAATCTTCATTTTCTATGTATATAAAATTGTATGTGCTCTTTATCTCAAATGACATAAAACAGTAATATCATCAGAATCAGGGTTTTCAATTTCAGCACCATCATTGTCCACACTTTTCATATCATGTTCACTTTTAAGTACAATCATCAAAATTTTATTTTTATTTCTTGTCCCAGTTAATCTTGATTCCTTTCAACACAACACAGTAGGTTGCATGTTAAATTTCAAACATTTGCTATGCATTTTTTTGTATATATTATTTTCTCGGTGCATCATTATGTAACAAGAATTTCACTTCTGAGATATACAGTAAAAATAAATGAAAGCACGTGTTTGCTTTGTCAAGGGAAATGTATGGTGAATACCCTATGTCTTTTAGATAAGTGTGCAAGCAAAATAAGACATAACTGATTGAATCTGATTTTCTACTATACAATTGTTTCTTTTATGTGCTTTTTACTTTTTGCATGTGGATTACCCTCAAAAAGAGACTACTTATCTTTTCTTAAATGAAGCCTTTACATTTCTTGTCTACAAAAGGAATTTACTACTTGACAATAGGTTTGTGAACTTCATACAAATTAAGATTGGTGTAAAAGGCCATCCCCACAAATGTTGTTTGGTCTAGAATTATAATGAAAAATAAAAAAGATTGCTAGGAGAATAAGCAGGTTTTCAATTGTCCAAGTACAACATAATATTACTGAAGCATTTCAAAGTTTAGGCCATAAGAATCATCCTTTTTTAAACATGGATTGCAAATAATTCTAAAAATTTAGAAGTCTTGGTCATTAACATTATTGTCTACTACAATGTCATCCAGTGTATAATTGTCAATGTTCATATGTTGTTTCAAGTATTTAATATTATCATCATCCTCATCTTGACTTGCATCATCTTCATCATCATTGAAAGTTGACTATAGACCATCTATATTTCTACCAAATGTATTTGGATCATCATTTTCTATACCATCCATATTGTTGTCTTCCATAACATCATCTAACTCTGGATTTTTGTATTCTTGTTCCTAAACATAACCATCTTCAACATTATCATGGATGTCAATTTCTTTGATGTTCTCTAATCCCTCTCTCTCATTTTGTTGGCCATCATTGTTTTGCTCAGTATCCACTAATGCATCGTCAAATACATGCCTTAATCTTGGATCATAATGTATGACAAATATCCATTTCGGGTCCAAAATATCTTCATAGAAAAATACCTGCACATGAACAACATACATATATTAGACATTATATAAATTGTATGAATATATATACATCAATTGAATAATGGAACATTATTTTATAGACTACCTTTTTTATACAATAATTGCTATAAAACACAATTTTGACAACATATTTTATAAAACATTAGTCCACACTCATTTATTATTCTTTGGTTTTCTGCCCTTAAGAACATCCTTAGAGAGATCTTGTTCTTCCCTCTTCTTTCACGCAAGAGTGCATTTTAAGAAGGGGTAATCAATCAATAACTCATCCCCCATGGTAAGGTCCATAATAGCCTCAACCATTATCAATCTATCAACCTCTCTTTCCATATCTCCATCTTTATCATTTATAACCTCAACAAATTGACAATTTGGTCTTACATTTGGGTCCCTTCCCTTACTACTATTTATAAATCCTGCAATATTTTTGTGTGTGTATGCACGTCCATCTATATACAAAAGATGACCTCTATTCATTTCTTTTCCACTTTCCAATTGGAGACGATGTGTATACATATTCAAATTTAGACCATATGCTGACATGCTAGGCTTGTATTCTACTAGCCTTCTCCATTCACCACTGTAATATGATGGAACATAATATGACATTAATCTCCCAGTGGTTTGTTCTGAATTGTTTCAATGTTTGGATCCCACATGTACATTTTGGACAATAAAGAGGCCTAGATTCACTCCATGAATATTGGAGGGTCCTATCATGTAGCTGTATCCCCAAAATTGAAACACCTCGTACACTCTAGGTAGTTGTTGATCACTAGCCCAAGAGCAATATAGTCGACGATCAAATGTCTCTTTATAAATTGATCTCAAACTCAGGGTAAAGTCATCATCTCCATCACATTCATTCTCATAGGGTATGTAGTCCACCTTCCCCTTGTCTTTAACCAAATTATGCATCTTCGCACCAGTTCTTGTTCTGTTACTTGTTTTCGTCAATTCCTCATCTTTCGAACTGGTATATTGGTACATATTTTTGTTAGATGTATCATCTGATAAATGATCATTGCCCTCTAGGCTAGAAGTTGGTGATCCAGGAAACTATAAACCAAGAACTTTATCCTGCAAGTATCCATTAAGAAAAAAATAGTTATTTAAATAATATAAAACAATGTTTAAACGAAGTATACATGTTATTTATATCAAATTGGAAAATTCCTCACCACAATTCCAATTGGATTTGAATCAATTGTAGGAGACATACTACTGACTAGAAGCTCATCATATATGTAATGTCTTTGTACAATCACTCATTTGAATTGTTTCTTTCCATGACATACAAAACATCCACAAACAACAAATTTCTCAAATTATTCATGCCATGTACTATAGTCCTGACCTACCTCTTCTTCAGTGCAATCATTTGTTGCATCTGTAGTATCCATTGTCATATCCTCTTCCACCCACTGTCGTCTACGTGATTTAACAGTTTTAGGTCCACATCCACATACATATCTTGTTCTTTTGCTAGTTGAACGCTTAGGCTCTGCATTTGCTCCAATCTCCATCTAAAATTATCAACAACATGCATTAATTTATGTCAAGATTGGATAATACATTATAAATTTCAATAATACTATGAAAAAAGATGGGCGTATCACAAAATTCCATTAGATCATTTTTTCCTAAGTTAAGTCAAAATTTGAGTACTTGATGTCCCACTTCATCCGTTGTGTCCTCATTTGATATGACACGATCTGTTGCCATGGCCTCGTCTTGCCCCTATAATACACAACATAGTAAATAATGTTTAGTACAATTATATCATTTCAACGAATATGCTATCCAACACAAAACCTCACTTTAGTCATATATTTGACATATTGATATCATGTTTTGGCTATCCTAATTTTCAAACTTTTCCCTTGATCATAGAATCACATTTAATCACCATTCCTGTGCATTTTCAACCAATAAGTTTGACCTTAGAGGCCTCATGGACAAAAAAATGACTTTATCTCCTCTACATTGTAGCATTTGTGAATTCATAAACACCTTCCTCCTTTGGTTGAGGTTGCTTTCTCTTCTTACCTCTATTGTATCTGCAAATTTCGTTGTCTCATCTATTTCCACCCACTTTCCTCTCAGCGATTTAGTATTTCTACGTCGTCCACGTCCTCTCTCCATGGCCTCCTTTGTGAATAAAAATTCTACCACAGAAGTTTTCACCACACTACCGCCGAGAAGGAAAAAGCAACTTGTGGGACTGTGGTAAAAACCACTCTACTGCACCGAGCTGATGAAGGAGCCGCAGGACAGCGGTGGTCACCACACTACCGCATGCCAATGGTAGAAGACTTGCGGGAGTCACCGCAACACCACTAGGAACAGAAGGAAGACTCGCGTGCCACCCCATAAGCTTTCACCGCACTACCACCGAGAAGGATGAAGCACCTTGTGGGACCGCATTAAAAAATGCTCTACCGCACCGAGCTGATGAAGGAGCCACGAGACAGTGGTGGTCACAAAAACAAGGCAAGAGTTGGAATTATTTCCAACACTCTGGGTCATATGATACACAATAATGAAAATAGTCACTATACAGCAATGATAGGCGCTAAATTAGGCGCACTTGACGCCGCCTTATATGTCCCAAACATATTACATTAACGGCCAAAAGTTGGCGCTAAAGTTTGCATTAAATAATGCCAACTAAAGCACGACTAATGAATCAAAATAAAAAAAAATAAAACTTTCTCACATGAAGGAAGAAATTAGACAACAAAAAGGGGAAAAATATTGTGTGAAGGAAGACAGCAGGGCGCTACCAGCAACTGATGAATGAATGAGAGATTTTAATGACGTCCACAAGACCAAGCGACCTAAGGGACCAAGAACCAAAAATCTAAGGAATCTCCAAACTCTTTTCCATGTTGGACCTTCTCTTATGAATTTTGACCAAAAAACTAGCTGTCTTGTTGATCTTCTCCTCCTAAAAAAACTCATGTAGATTGTCAGCCTTTAAGTTGAATTTTTATGAGAAATTTGATTTAGTTTGCGACACCATAGGCAAGGTTACAATATTTTTTTTCTTGCTTGAATTCGTGATTGTTTATTGCTCTTTGTATTGCATTTGAATTCGTGATTGTTTACTGGTTCGTGGCCTAACTAGTCCAGACAACCTCTAAATTGTCCCATCATTATAACCAACAAAAAAAATTTACCCTACCCATTTGAGGTTTGGCTCAAAATATTATAGCATGAAGCGAGGATGCCGCTATATTCTTTCCCTAACCTGGGTATCAAGGAAATAGTGAACTGCTTGGAAAATATGGGAATTAGGTCGATCACTATTGAGCAACTATTGAAAATAAACGTAGAAACAAATTGGTTTTGCCCAGCCATGCCATAGTCACTGATGCCATGAAAATTCATGCAAGATTGCATTATGAAATAGTTTTCATGATAAGGTTATCAACACTAAGCAAACCGAGTGAACATATTTTCCCTAGGTTATCAACACTAAGCAAACCCAACGAACATATTTTCTCACAAAACATAGAAAAACAATCTATTAACGCCCCTCAAAGATTGCATTATGAAAGACTTTTCATGATAAGGTTAATAAGGTTATCAACACTAAGCAAACCGAGTGAACATATTTTCCCTAGGTTATCAACACTAAGCAAACCCAGCGAACATATTTTCCCACAAAACAAAACTTTCATAGCACAAACTGGATGAAAACTTTCATACCTGATAGTGTGTACTTTGTTTGCCTCCACAAATTGGACAAAAATAATTTTCCCTAGGTGACGTCAAAATATCAAGCAATGGAGGGAAGCGAGCATTGATAGAAAACTTTGGCCACAATGAGGTAATTCATTGTCAATTTGTAGATTTGTAAATGTTTCCATTATTTCTTTGAATTTTACTTTTTAGTTTTTTATTTCTAAATTTAAAAGAAGAAATATAATTTAAATATATATATATAGGGACATGAGACTGACAAAGATAAAGAGGAATTGGCTTCCATATTAGGGGTAGAGGCAATGAACAAATTGGTTAATGTGGACTAGACAACACTTGCCAAATACATAGAAAAACAATCTATTAACGCCCCTCAAACATTGCAAACAAATCAATTGTGTTAAAGGGAATCAATTGATTCCCCAACCAATCCTGGATCGAGCAAAAGATCCAGGAGGAAATCAATGATAGTAAACTCTAAGAATGTGGAACAGGGAGTAGAGACTTCCACTCCTGGGGCACAGACTTCTTCCACCACGCCATGTTTTCAATCTTGCATTGGTAGCTACAATACGAAGATAGAATACGAGGGGGTTTCAGGGCACTACAACAAATCCCTGTGATTTGCTCCATTTTTTGCTTCCACCCACTATTTTAATGTATTTTTTTCCAATTTTTTGAAAATGTTGATGCTATTTATTGAGATGGCGCTATTTTTTGGTGTTTATTTGTGTCGATCAAGACAAGTCGACGCTAATTTTGGTGCTACTTTTCACCGACATTAGCGCCAATATTGGTTTCGAGTGTGGCACCATTGTTAGCACCGCATTTGGCTCCAAGTTTAGCTTCGAGTTTAGCACCACTTTTAGCTCTGACTTTAGCTTCGGGTTTAGCACTAGTTTAGACACCCCTATGTCGAAGAGACTTATTTATATGTGTCATTGACGATGTAAAATAGTGAAATGTCAACAAGATACGTGCATATTGAGGAGAGAATCACTTATGTCACATCAACAAGGTATATCTACAAGTGCTCAGCGAAACACAACTCTTGGATATAATGAAGTAATGTCGATGAGACGTTGAGATATCGGTAAGACAAATAAGATTGTCTCATCGAAACTCCTCAAGTAATGATCAAAAGCATACACCGCTACCGCCGGGAAGGTGAGCAACATATGCGATAGAGCGGTATACACCACAACCCCGCAACAAGAAGCCTTGAGCAAGGCAGTAGTGCGGGAAACAACAAAAGGGAAGGGAAAAACACCGCCATACCGCAACAATAATCATGAGTCTCCCCAACATGGCAGAGTTACACCGATTTATAAAGAAATACCGCCGAAGGAAAATATCGATGAGATAGTGGCATATTGGCAAGAGATATTAACTTGTCTCATTGAAACCGACAACCAATATGAAAGGAACATAAGATCTAATGTCGATGAGACATTGAGATATCGATAAGACAAATAAGATTGTCTCATCGACACTCTTCAAGTAATGATCAAAAGCATACACTGCTATACCATCGGGAAGGTGAGCAACATATGCGGTAGAGCAATATACACCGCAACCTCGCACCAAGAAGCCTTGAGCAAGGCGGTAGTGCGGTAAACAGAAGAAGGGAAGTGTAGAACACCGCCATACCGCAGCAGGTATAATAAGAGATGGCGGTAGTACGGTAATCGTGGCATCATTACAACTTACAGTACTAAATGCAACAAATCACATCAGTCACAATCCATTTGAATATAGCCTACCAAAATACTCTAAAACTCTAATAAACATACTCTAAAAAATTTGTCGAAATCTTATTTTCAGGCATAGCCCGCTAGAATGGAGTTTTCATTTTAATAAACATACAATAAAACCTTTGTTGAAACCTTATTTTCAGGCGTAACTCGCCAAAATGGAGAAGTGTTTCAGTGAAGAATGACAGAGAATGGTAAGGAGATGTGCATGATAGGAGGCATAGGATTCATTGTTTTTTATCTCATTCCTGCTCTGATTAGCAAGGGTTACAATGTTTGTGCTACTATTTGTAATCCAGGTATTTAATTGACATATGTTTGCATAATCTCAAATTCCTTCAGATGCTTTTGAAGTATCAATGTATCCTATATAGGGTTTAGAATGACTTATTTTAATTTAAAAAATAAATCAAATGCTTTTGAAGTATCAATGTGTCCTATATAGGGTTTAGAATAATTTGTTTTAATTTTTAAAAATAAATAAATGATGTATTTTCCTATGTTTAGATAATGTGGAGATCTCCTAAATCTGCCCTAGCACACTGTCCTCTTTCGCACTGTGTTCATTACTCCAGTTGCTAGGGTTTTGCATTTGACATCTTTAATATCTTCATGATAGTGGCTTTTAAATAGATTTGAATCTTTTCTTTAATCTTTATCATGGTAACCCTTGAGTTCCATAATCCACCTTCAATCTCTTCTAAGAATGTTGTCTTAAGCTAGACTACATAGTATGCATATAAAGCAACTCCTTCATACCTGCCATTGTTCCAAACCACCACTCACCGCCTTGCTTAAAATGTTGCCTCCATAAGCACAATACCATGTTTTAAAATCATGGTTGCCAGTGATTGACCATTAAGGTAACTGCTTTCATCAAGATACAATGAGATTTTTTTCTTCAAACTTAAGGCATTATGTAAGATAATGTTGTGAATTGTTTGTTGTGTACAATATGATTTTCTTACACATTTATTGCTTTGCTAACTGCCTTTAAGACTGGATATTGTGCCATCAGTTGCAATCTCAAACAACTCACTCACTGTCACTTGAAGATTCCTTTCATGAGCATCCTTGTATAAAATCAAACTATGCCTTATAGACTGCCTACTTACTTAATAATATAGGGGATTAATTGTTTCATGGTATTTTGAGTTTTATTTAGAAGGGGTTAATATGTGGCATTTTTATGTGCAGGAAGAATAGATTGTGATGCAACGTTCGGGTATGGAGAGTTCATGAAAAATTGGATTGCTATTGATGTCATAACTAGGTTGGATTGTACCTTGAGCCGGTTTGAAACACTTTCTCGTGTTTTCGCTCGAGAGCAAAACCTGAGTGTAGGAATTTCCAAATATCTGACAAAGGAAGTTCCTACATTCTAAAGATAAAATCATAAATCTGCTTATCCAGTTTCTGATCCAACCTGACATCTTTAATATTCGATAGAGAAAGTTTGTACATTCTAAGATAAAATCATAAATTTGCTTGTCTTTGTACAATAGCTCGTTTGAATTGTTTCTTTAACAATTTTAGGGCCACGTCCACGTACATATCTTCTTCTTTTGCTAGTTGAACGCTCAAGCTCTGCATTTGCTCCAATCTCCATCTAAAATAATCAACATGCATTAATTTATGATTGTACCTTGAGTTGGTGTGAAACACTTCCTGGTGTTTTCACTTCAAAGCGAACTTGTGTGTAGGAATTTCCAAATATCCGATAGAGGAAGTTCCTACATTCTAAAGATATATTCTATGAAACATTCCTTATTTTCTATGAAACAGTGTATATATTCTTGTACTTGTAAATATTCTTTTACTATTATGTCTATTAAAGAAAATAGAGTTTGAATAAAAAATGCTTCACCCTTTTTTGTAAGTGAGTATGTGAATTATTGTTTAAGGAAAAATCTTGTGTTTACTTTTTCAGTTTACTAGTTTCAAATCTTCATTTGCTATGTATATAAAATTGTATGTGCTCTTTATCTCTAATGACATAAAATAGTAATGCCATCAGAATCAGGGTTTTCAATTTCAGCACCATCATTGTCCACACTTTTCATATCCTATTCACTTTTAAGTACAATCATCAAAATTTTATTTTTATTTCTTGTCCCAGTTAATCTTGATTCCTTTCAGCATAACATAGTAGGTTGCATGTTAAATTTCAAACATTTTCTTTGCATTTTTTTGTATATATTATTTTCTCAGTGCATCATTATGTAACAACAACTTCACTTCTGAGATGTACAGTAAAAATAAATGAAAGCACATGTTTGCTTTGTCAAGGGAAATGTATGGTGAATACCCTATGTCTTTTAGATAAGTGTGCAAGCGAAATAAGACATAACTGATTAAATCTGATTTTCTATTGTACAATTGTTTTTTCATGTGGAGGCTGCAACAACTTATCATGGATTAGTTTTGGCTAAGAAAGAAGGTGTTTCTAAACTATGGCTAGAAGGGGACTCTCTTAATGTGATTAATTGTCTCATGATGAAATGTCCTCCTTCATGGTCAATTGCCAATTTTATTAATGAATCAATATCTATTATTAACTCTTTTGAGGAGATCAAAATCACACATGTTTTTTGTGAAGCGAACATGATGGCTGATGGGGTTGCCAATGTGGGAGTGGCTGAGAGATCTGAGTGGGATTCTTTTGAATCGCTACCTCTTAATCTGAAGTGTATTTCTAATGATGACCAGTTGGCTTGTTTCTAGGTGAGATGTTCTCGGGGAAAGTTTTTTCATTATGATTTTAAGTTGGGTTTTGCACGTCGACCCTTTGCTCTTTCAGTTTCACTATTCTTTCCTTGGTTTTCGTAGAAGGATGGACTAGCAGTTTTGGCAAGGTTACTTGGAATGATAAGCCCACACGTATTGTGGGTGTTTGTTGTATTGTTTTGAGTAGCGCCTGGTTCATTTTACTTTTTCATTTTTTCTAGGTGTTCTTGGGTTTTCGTTTGTTGCCTATCACTATGGGTGGTGACTGTTGCAAAATTGAGCCGAGTTCGTGTGAAGAGTTTCAGAAAAATGCTACTGTGTGGGAGCACTTGGAATTATGGGGGGTTAATTTATGCAGAGAATTCAAGGCCCAGACCCTGATGTGACATAATTCTTTGTGAAAGGATGGAATGGGAGGTCTCTGCGTTACCAGGGCATTGAGTTTCGAATTGGAGAGGATTTTATTGCGGAGGTAACTGATCTTTCAGTTGCTGGGAGAAAAAATTTCAGAGACAAGGGAGGGACTAAGAAGGCTTTTGTGAATTTATTTAAGCATGACGAGAGGAAGAAGGTTAAGGAAATTGGAAGTGGAGGTTATGCTAGGAAGTCCCTGAAGCCGCTTTGGAGGGACCTCGTGTTGTCCATTATGAGCTGCTTCACCCTTGAAGGTAGATTCTCAGTGGTTTACACTCACCATTTTATGCTCTTAAATCATTTTAGGCATAATGTTTCGGTCTCATTTCCTTTTTACCTGTTACATTCTATGGAGAAGATTATTGAAGACCACATAAAGAACCCTAAGAAGGTGGTTCTTCATCAAGGGATTATGTGTTTGATTTTCACTCATATCAAGCTAAAGTTGATCTCGGTCTCCCCTAAAACTCCTAGTAAGAAGGAAGTTAAAAATGATGGGTATGAAACAGGGGACTTTGCCAGTGAATGGGTTAGTAGTTCAGAGGAGGAAGAGTCAGAATATGAGGATATGTTTGTTGAGGAAGGAGGCTCTGAGGAAAGGGATGAGGAATCGGAAGAATGAGGTAAGGGCTATGAGACTGATGTGGAGTTGCGGGAGACTATGGCTAATTCTATTTGAAAATATTCGAAGGGGAAAACCAAAGGCATGAAGAAAGTTAAAACTTTCACCAAAAGGAAAATTGAGGTGGTTTCCCCTAGTTTGAATGTGAATCCCACGTTGTCTTCTAGAAAAGAGGTTTTGAAGGGTTGTCATCTTGTGGGTGATGTGGATCCTTCAAATTTTAATTGTGTTTAGAATGCTTCGTTGGGGAACCATGTTCCTGGTAAGGATGGTCTGCTAGAGAGCTCCCCAGTGCAAGGGCTTAAGGTGTCAGTTAATTTGGGTGGTCTGTTGAGTGGCCCTACTAATATGGGAAACTCTAAGATGGACGTGAAGCATAATGAGACTGGCCCCATGGATATGCAGGGGATTGATGTGGTTAATTGTTCTTAGGATTTTTCTGTTGTGGAGAAGGAATTGAAGAAGGAACGTCTGGAGGCGTTAGTTGATTTGGAAAATCTGCCAAATAAGGAGAGGATAAAGGTGGATGTTGTGGATGTCAAGGATTCCCTAGCCGAAGAAGAGGATGAACAGAATAGGGATTGTTCTGATGCCCTTGTTGACTTGCAGCAGAAGGGTCAGCCTCCGGTTAATTGGGATGAAATTGACATGAATATGTTTTGTAGAATGGTTGAAGATGGGACGAGAAACCTGCTTTCCCTGGTTAAGTGGTTATTTTTTGAGGTTAAGGAGCTCAATCTTCAGATGAAAAATTGGAAAGATGTTTGTGTTGCTATTCTAAGAGGTAACCAAAAGGAGTGGGAAATAAAAGGTAAAGTGAAATCAATGCATATTAAGCTTGATAAGCTACTGGTCGATGCTAATCATTTGGGGGTTTCTCATGAGGAAAGAATTTCCTCTTTGGAAGTTATTGTTAATAAAATGTTAGAGGACAAAGTGGCAAGTTTGGAGGATAAAATGGGAAAGATGTCAAAGGACTTGAAAATGGTGGTCAATATCAGCAATAACTCTTTGAAGACCATTGCTATGGGTCTTTTTATTCTGAATGAGAAAGCGTTGAATTAGACCAGAAAACTGCTTGACTTGGGTAATATGGAGGAAAGGATTGAAGAGATTAGTGGCTCTTACTTGGTGGAGAAAGTGGAAGCTTCTACTCCTGTGTTGGAGAAGGACATGCAGGCGGGTTTGTGCCTTAGGATGAGGAGCAAGATGAAAAAGAGGGTTGTTGTTGTTGAGGAGCTGAAGGATGTTATCAGTATCCATGAGGAGGTCATCAAGGAGAACATGGCCTTAGCTAATGTTTTAGACAATTTGTTGTAGCTGGTGCTTCCTCTTTTGGTTCAGTAGGTTTGATGATGTTTTTTGCTTTTGGGTTTGCTGATGGGTTGCTAATGTTCCATCTAATGTCAGCTTTTTGGTTTTTTGGGCTGTTGGGCTTAGTGGTTTAATTTCTCTTGCAGCTTGGTGTCGTTGTAAAGGGTTTTGGGACCCCTTCAAAACCTGCTTTTCCTTATCAAAAACTGATTCAATCTAATTTTCTACTGTATAATTGTTTTTTATGTGCTTTTTACTTTTTGCATGTGGATTACCCTCAGAAAGAGACTACTTATCTTTTCTTAAATGAAGCCTTTACATTTCATGTCTATGAAAGGAATTTATTGCTTGACAATAGGTTTGTGAACTTCATACAAATTAAGATTGGTGTAAAAGGCCATCCCCGCAAATGTTCTTTGGTCTAGAATTATAATGGAAAATAAAAAAGCTTGCTAGGAGAATAAAATAGGTTTTCAATTGACCAAGTACAACGTAATATTACTGAAGCATTTCAAAGTTTAGGCATTTGAGATTCATGGATATCCTTGGAGGTCACCCACCTAATATAATAATAGTAAATTAGTATGAACCTTTAGTCATAAATTAAAATGCAATATAATAGCTATATGTCTCTCACACATGAACGTTTCATATAACCACATACCTTGTAAATGCTGACAATTGACTTATGACATTCCTTAAATCAACTATAAGACAAGAATCCCCCCTAATTTCCAATGGCATGATATGCTATCAAACATATTTATGAAAATTAATAACATTAGATTTTCACATTCCATGATAGTTATGTAAAAATTTGCACACAGTTTATCCAAAAATCTTACTCGCGTAACATTTATGAAAAGGTCATTAGTAATTTTTTCTCACACAAAAAAATATCAAAATAAATTTAGTGCTTAATCAATGTTGTCTCATCTATTTCCACCCACTTTCCTCTCAGCGATTTAGTATTTTTACGCCATCCACATCCTCTCTCCATGGCCTCCTCTGTGAATAAAAATGCTACCACAGAAGCGTTCACCACACTACCGTCAAGAAGGAAGAAGCAACTTGCAGGACTGCGGTAAAAACCTCTCTACCGCACCAAGATTATGAAGGATCCGTGGGACTGTGGTGGTCACCACATGCCAATGGTAGAAGACTTGTGGGAGTCACCGCAACACCGCCAGGAACAGAAGGAAGACTCGCATGTCGCCACAGAAGCTTTCACCGCACTATCGCTGAGATGGATGAAGCACCTTGCGAGACCGCGATAAAAACGTACAATGATAGGCACACTTGGTGCCACCTTAGGCTTACCAAACTGATTACATTAACAGCCAAAAGTCGGCGCTCAAGTTGGTGTTAAGGAAGAAATCAGAGGACAAAAAAGGGAAAAACGTCGCACGAAGGAAGAAATCAAAATAAAAAATTTAAAAATTTCCCACGTGAAGGAAGAAATCAGATGACATAAAAGGGAAAAACATCGCGCAAAGGAAGAGAGCAGGGTGCTACCAACAACTGAAGAGAGCACAAAGCCAGGATGCACAAAGGAAGTTTGGTGAGGAAAGTACGTAGGTATTTGAATTTTCTCATAAGATTATATCAAATTTATTAAACGATATTTTAAATTTTTTTTTTCTTCGATCGGTGATAATATTTTTATTTTATTTAAGATAAATCAAAATATACAAATCTCCAAATAAAAAGTTCTTCTAGCACCATCACATCATGTTTGTTAAAACAAAATAAAAACCTATGAATCAAAAAGCCCTACCACAACCGCCTGAAAACTATCCAACTAACTACTTCCCAAACACCAGCTATTTACAGTATCAAAACCAAAAATAGGGCTTAACCCCTTAAGCTTATACATCAACATCTAGCTTAAACACATTAAACTAGTTTACGTGGAAGTTCTAGAAGCACTGCCCAGATGCAATGGGCACATTTCCGTGAGCGACTTCACCTTCTTTCTTGGATGCAAACCCTTCTTCTCACACAGCTCCTCTTTGGTGATGGATTTGAGTCCCGCTATTATCTCCTCAGTCTCCATTAATTTGATGCACAACTTCAAAGCTTGCCACCCCCGTTCTGCACCCTCTCTCCACATGACTTTGGTTCTTCCTTCTGGCCACCTAATGAAAGGGTGATTTATCTCTACCACTTCTGGGTCCACACCTTCCATGCCTTCGCTCACAAAGCCTTTTCCTGGTATAGCCCTTTCTAGGATACTCTCCATGTTCACTAAGAAATCCCTATGCACCAACACGTTCATCACTTTCCTTACAACCTCCACCGACTCTTCTAAGTCCAGTCCCCACACCATGATTAGAGAGTATATATCCATATTAGTCTGATCTTTGTGCTTTAAATCTTCGAAGCCACTACCTAGAATGATTTGCACAGATTGCGCCACCTTCACATCCTTGTACAGGAACAAGCCACGCAGTCTCTTCACCGTCACTTTTCCATCAAAAGGATCCAATTTCCTCCTCACTTTCAGAGTGAAGTTGGCCTCCATTTCTTCTCTGGTATGTTAGCCACCAGACTACTTCACACTGCCGTCCTAACACTCTCCTTACTCCTGCAAACCAAAAAGCATCGAAGGAAATGCAAGAAAAAAATTCATTACATAGCAAATTGCCCGCCATCAACATTAATGTCGAACATACGTCCAACACCGGCAAAAAGAGCTAATTCTTCACTAATTTTGAAAAAAATTCCTTCTATAGTTTGTAAGTATATTTAATATGTTAAATGATATATTTTTTTTATTTCCTTGGAAAAATTAAATGATTGCATATTAATTAGTTTAAAAGTAAATGATTGCATTTCTGGCTTTGGCTTCTAATTCATCCCATGTTTTACCTTACTCCTCTTTAGAATCTTCTTCTTCTTCGTCCTCCTCTGACTCCACAAGAGATTCATCTTCTAAACCTTCCTCATCTAATTTTGATTCCTCTTCTACATCAAAGGGTTCGTATCCTTGATCTGACTCTTATGAATTATCAAAATCAGAATCACTAGCTTCCATATTCATAAATTCCCAACCACCATCTTCAATAAATTTATCTGGATCATCAGTAATAGTCTTCAAAATTGGCCACTAGTTCAAGTTCATTCTACTTTCATAATACTTTATATCCATGAAAACCAAGCTCTCTAAATGGTATATCAAACTCTAGTTCAAAATCTTTTAGATGAGGCTATAGCTCTCTTACTTGCTTGACAAATCCTTGAAACTCTGACTTCTTAACATTCAAAAGATAAATGGAATGTCCTCAACACCCAGTAGAGCTATCCAAAAAAGCTAACTAAAAGCTAACCCAGTTTTTTAGTTTAATAATTTAATTATAAAGTTTAAACTTTGAATGTTAATTTTTTTATGTGTTATTGGCTTATTGCAGGTTGCAAAATTGTTTAATATTTTTATCTATAAATTGTCTCTATCACATTAATAATGTGTCAAAATGGAAAGGAACTTGTTGGAAGTAGTATGCTCTAAATTGCCAATACTTAGTGAATCTAGATCCATAGTTAGTAATGTCCAAACAAAACTTGTCCTGGCAGCCATAGGGAAATGGGAAAAGTTAATGGGTAATAATCAATGGGCTACGCAGGAGGTTGTCATACTGTCAGCTGATTACCTAAGCCTTCCCCCATGCACTCTTGAACTAGCGGGGGGAGTCTAAAAGAGCTTACATTGCTTCTTACCATTGAAGAAACGATGAAAGAAATATTAGTTGGTTGGAGACCAACCTGTGACCACTCATAATCTAACAAGAAACACATGTTGTGAGATTGATATCCTCTAGAGGTTTTCAGCCATTTTGTTTCCATGATACTTGTCTTGAATTTTGTAGGAAGAGACCTACTAGATGTGTGTAGTAAATGTTGAATCCAACTTAGAAGGAGGATGGCTTCCTCTTGCCCAATTACGAAAGGAAATCTGAGCACATGACCATTTGGTGGTTTAAGATGTGGAATATTTTTTGCATTAAGTTCAATGGTAAGAAGCAATGCAAGCTCTTTTAGACTCCCCCTCACCAGTTCAAGAGGTCATGGGGGAAGGCTTAGGTAATCAGCTAACAGTATGACAACCTCCTACGTAGCCCACTGATTATTACCCATTAACTTTTCCCATTTCCTTATGGTTGTTGGGACAATTTTTGTTTGGACATTACTAACTATGGATCTAGATTCACCAAGTATTGGCAATTTAGAGCATACTACTTCCAACAAGTTCCTTTCTATTGTGAATGTGATAGAGACAATTTATAGTTATAGATATAATTAGTATTGGTAATTTGGAGCTTAACACTTCCACATTTCTTTAATCAATTTGGAGCATAAGACTAAGACTACTCAAATGACGTTGTAGCCAGGTAAAAATTTATTAAGGGCATAATAGTAGTATACTTGTGTATGTGTATTTCCTTCAGCTAAAATTTGTGTTTATACTTAAGTGATCAATGTATACTTGTGTATGTGATCAAATTTTCTTCTATTTAATGATATTATTGTGTATTTAAGGTCTATTTAAGAAAGAGTGCATGAAACAAGTTTTAAATCCTTAAAAATCTTTAAATTTCTAGGATTTTTTCATTTTGTTGAGTTTGCACCAAGTCCTCGAGTCCCCGAGTCGAGTCACCCTAGCTGAGTCTGAGGCAATTCCAAGTCTTTTTACTATGGTTGAGATACAAACAAAAGGTGCTTACACATTGGCTAAATATATTCTCATCAAAATGACCAGAAATAAATTTCAAATTTGTAAGTAAACTCTGACAGTCAAGAAAATTAGTCATAAAAATTGGAAGTAAACTTTGGCAGACATGTAGGTGAACTTAATTCATCTGACTTTATGCCTCTTGGTAGACATCAGGATCTCCCCTCCTAAATTTTGGACCACATCCATTACCTCCACATAAAACTGGACATCTTTGGTCTTCTTGGTTCCCACGCCATGATATGGTTATGCAAATGAAAATGAAGCAAAGTAATCATCTCCTTCTCTGTTGGATGGAAGAATGCATGCTTAATGTTTTGATACATGATATCAACTCTCTCTTCTGCTCTCATGGTTGAATACTGAAATCCATTATGGTGGGCCTCCAAAGTTCCAGTCATATTTCATCCTCTTCCACCAAATGTTGGCCTGATCCACACATCTGCCAACCTAATTGGCTTTGTTTTTGAAAGCTGAAGTTTCTCCTGAGTCACCTATGTAGCTCTCTCTGCCTTTTAAAACTCTTTCATTGCTATAGATCATCTCTAGGATTTAATCATTTGTACCACATGGTTGATGTGCTTTGAATCCTTGCATCTAAGGGAAATTTCCTTAACATAAATACTACTATGGAATTTCAATGTTGTCATTGTAGTTGGAATTAAAGCCGATACCTGCAACATTGAAAGTTATCCTTATATAAGAATTCCCTCCATCTTGTTGGACTGTAACACTCTTGATGGTGGCTACATGAAATCTCATTCTAATTCCTCTTCTACATTAGAGGGTTCATATCCTTGATTTGACTCTTCTGAATTATTAGAATCATAATCACTAGCTTCCATATTCAAAAATTCCCAACCACCATCTTCAATAAATTTATCTGGATCATCAGTAATACTCTTCAAAATTGGCCACTAGTTCAAGTTCATTCTACTTTCATAATACTTTATATCCATGGAGTTCAGCCATTCCTTGATGCCATCAAGTGAAGATTAAGGAATGGCATCAATGCGGAGTACATCCCGCTTGAAATCTTTGATAACAATAGCCATATCAAATGCCTTTTTCCCAAGTCCTACTCTCTTAAGGTTAACAATCTCAATCTCACTAATAGTGATTACTAAGAAAGGTAATTCCACCAACTCTACCAAAAAGTTTATCGTAGGAACAATAAAAGCAGAGGCTTTGAAAGGAAATGCATGAGAACCAAGCTCTCTAAATGTTATATCAAACTCTAGTTCAAAATATTTTAGATGAGGTTGCTCCCATAGCTCTCTTACTCGCTTGACAAATCCTTGAAACTCTATATTGATTTTATTTTTCATGTCCCTCTCTTGTTGTTCTTCCTCAATTTCATCAGGATCATACATTGACCTTCTTGCCCCTCCTAAAGTTTGGACCACATCCATTACCTCCACATAAAACTAAACATCCTTGGTCTTCTTGGTTCCCATGCTGTGATATGGTTATGCAAATGAAAATGAAGCAAAGTGATCATCTCCTACAACGTTGGCTGGAAGAATGCATGCTTAATGTTTTGATACATGATATAAGCTCTCTCTTCTTCTCTCATGGTTGAATACTGAAATCCATTATGGTGGGCCTCTAGAGTTCCAATCATCTTTCTTCCTCATCCACCAAATGTTGGCCTGATCCACAAGTCTGCCAGCCTAATTGGCTTTGTTTTTTAAAGCTGAAGTTTGTCCTAACTCACCAGTATTAGCTATAACTTTTTTAAAATTTTATTATGGTATGTGCACTTTGATATGATGTAATATGATTATGGTTTCATCTCATATGTTGTAATATTAGATATATAACAAAAAAATGAATTATTGCATGAAATAAATAATAAATTTTCATTTTAATTTTTTTTTTGTAGAACGTGGGTCTTCCAGAAGATCAAGATGATCCTCAACATGATATAGATCCACAAAATATCGGTTCTACTAGTACAAATCACATGGCAGAGGTTGATGATGATGCAGATATGGAAGACATTGAGGCCGATGACAATGATGATGACGTCAACGATGATGATGATGATGATGATGATTAGGATGGTGATGATGATGATGATGATGAGACATTTGGTGATAGTAACCAGTGACATTCATGATCATATAGACTATATCATGGATCATTGTTGATTTATCGTTATGATGACTCTTTTCATTATTACTATCATATGTATCATTTTCATGGTCTACTACACTATATTGTTGAGTTGTATCATATTGACATGTATCATTTTCACTATATCATTTGGACCTGTATCATCTTGACTTGTATCAATTTGAGTTACATAATTTATCAATTTTATTTATATCATTTGTACATGTATCATTTTCACTTATGTCAACTGTTGGACATGTATCATTTTGACATGTTTTTGATGTATTGGCATATTTTACTTTCACTTGTTTTAGTTATATATGATGAAGATCTTATTAGTATTGACTTGTCAATTTATATATATTAAAAGTGGTTGATGATTTTTGGATGGATATTTATTAAGTATGATGATTTTAATTTACTACTCAGGATGGATGTTGTCAAATTCAATTAAATTGTAGATATTTGATTCACTTGTTTTAATTAGATGATGATCATATTACAATAATTATATTGTTATTTAATCATATGAGTTAAATAATTAGATTACTTACTCAAATCATATGAGTTATTTAAGAGGCACGATATATTTAACTAATTAAATTGAAATAAAACATATTAAATTAATAAATGGAAGCAAAACAAAAAGCATTTTAAGAAGAAAAAAAGGAAGCAACAATGTAAGCCAAACTAGAAGCAAACTAGAAACAATCTTGGAAGCAAAATTGGAAGCAAAATTGGAAGCAAAACTGGAAGCAAAACTGAAAGCAAAACTGGAAGCAAACTTAGAAGCAAAATCAGAAGCAAAACTGGAAGCAAAACTGAAAGCAAAACCGGAAGCAAAACCAGAAGCAAACTTGGAAGCAAAACCAGAAGCAAAACTAGAAGCAAAAATAGAAGCAAAACTGGAAGCAAAACCAAAAGAAAACATGGAAGCAAAACCAGATGCAAAACTAGAAGAAAAATCGAAAGCAAAACCAGAAGCAAAATTGGAAGCAAACTTGGAAGCAAACTTGGAGGAAAAACTAGAAGCAAAATTGGATGCAAAATTGGAAGCAAAACTAGAAGGAAAAATGGGAGTAGACACATAAGCAAAACCAAAACCCATATTGGGTGCCAATTTCGGCGCCATTTCCGTTGTTACTTCCCAGTGCTATTTTAGGTGCTACCGGAGGCGCCATGATTTTCCGACACTACAACTGGCGCTAATTTTGGTGCTAAAAATGGTGGGAAAGTCGTCACAAAAATGAATGCCAAATGACCATGCCTGTTTGTGTTGAGTTTAACGCCAACCAAATTGTCCAACTCATGTGCTCAAAATACACTAAAATTTGGCGCCAAAGTCGGCGCTAATTGCCTGTTGTGCTGTTGTGGGGGAAGTCTGAATGATGGATGCTAGGAAAATGTTTGTGAATATGTTGAAGGAATAATGCCTTCAACGGTTCAAAGACCATCTACATTTTCCATTCTCAAAGATACCCATGCACCTGAAAAAAGCAGTTATCCATGACATGGAGACTAATTTTGGCACAGGTTGGTCTGTAAAGAAGATAAAGCTATGAATGTCTCAAAACTACAAGAGATTTTGGTGCAACCAAACAAAGAAGATAAAAAAAATCCCTCCTAAGCTAAGGCAGAAAAAAGGCCAATTGATGTAAGTGTGAAAGTATGGAGAGAGCTTGTAAAAGCATATGAGAAGTTTGATGCACAAAGGAAGTCTGGTGAGGAGAGTACGCAGGTATTTGAATTTGCTCATAAGATTATATCAAATTTATTAAACGATATTTAAATTTTATTTGTGCATATAGTTAAATTAAATTAGTATATGTTTTAGGACAAGGTCTCCAAGGCTAGGCTTGAGAAACTTCGTGCCACGCATCGTAGTGGCCAGAAAGGTTTACATGCCTTGATCTATACATTTGTAAGTATATTTAATATGTTAAATGATTTTATTTTTTTTGTTGGAAAAAGTAAATGATTGCATATTAATTAGTTTAACTAGTCCACGTGCCATGTTTTGACAGGAGGAGAAATATGGCCACCATCTAAAGCAATTTGAAAATAATATGTTACAAAACAAAAAGTGGAACGATTTTGTAATCTGGATGGAGAACGAGGTATCAATAGTTGAGTTTCAATAACTTACTTGGATATTGTTGTGTTAATATGTCAATTTACATCTCTTGTGTTGAGTTGTTTATTGATGCATAGGATGAGTAAATAGAGCTCAAATCTTATGATTACAAGATGATTGTTTATGTGCATGAATAAATAGTAGAAGGATGTAGATGAACTCAATTCATCTAAATTTATGCCTCTTGGCAGGAATTCCTCTTGAATCTCTAATATCAGGTGCTCGAGACTTCCCTGTAGCTATTACCTTTCGTTGCCACCTTTACTCTTCACTGTGAGACTCATCTCCTTTTTCCTTATATGCATTTTTGGCTTCGAATTCTAATTCATCCCATGTTTTACCTTCCTCCTCTTTATAATCTTCTTCTTCTTCTTTGTCCTCCTCTAACTCCACAAGAGATTCATCTTTTGAACCTTCCTCATCTAATTTTGATTCCTCTTCTACATCTGAGGGTTCATATCCTTGATCTGACTCTTCTAAATTATCAGAATCAAAATCACTAGCTTCCATAATCAAAAATTCCCAACCAAAATCTTTAATAAATTTATCTAGATCATTAGTAATACTCTTCAAAATTGGCCACCAGTTCAAGTTCATTCTGCTTTCATAATACTTTATATCCATGGAGTTCAGTCGTCCCTTGATGCCATCAAGTGAATATTGAGGAATGGCGTCAATGCGGAGTACATCCCGCTTGAAGTCTTTGAAAATAATAGCCATACCAAATGCCTTTTTCCCAAGTCATACTCTCTCAAGGTTAACAATCTCAATCTCACTAATAGTGATTACTAAGAAAGGTAATTCCACCAACTCTACCAAACAGTTTACCGTAGGAACAATAAAAGCAAAGGCTTTGAAAGGAACTCCATGAAAACCAAGCTCTCTAAATGGTATATAAAACTCTAGTTCAAAATCTTTTAGATGAGGTTGCTCCCATATAAGCTCTCTTACTCGCTTGACAAATCCTTGAAACTTTGTATTGATTTTATTTTTCATGTCCCTCTCTTGATGTTCTTCCTCAATTTCATCAGGATCATACATTGACCTTCTTGCCCCTCCTAAAGTTTGGACCACATCCATTACCTCCACATAAAACTGGACATCCCTAGTCTTCTTGGTTCCCACGCCATGATATGGTTATGCAAATGAAAATGAAGCAAAGTAATCATCTCCTTCTCCGCTGGCTAGAAGAATGCATGGTTAATGTTTTGATACATGATATCAGCTCTCTCTTTTGCTCTCATGGTTGAATACCAAAATCCAATATGGTGGGCCTCCAAAGTTCCAATCATCTTTCTTCCTCTTCCACCAAATGTTGGCCTAATCCACAAGTCTGCCAGCCTAATTGGCTTTGTTTTTCAAAGCTGAAGTTTCTCCTAAGTCACCAATGTAGCTCTCTCTACCTTCTCAGACTCTTTCATTGCTACATATCATCTCTAGGATTTAATCATCTATACCACATGGTTGATGTGCTTTGAATCCTTGCATCTAAAGGAAATTTTCTTAACATAAATACTGCTAGGGAATTTAAATGTTGCCATTGTAGTTGGCATTAAAGCCGGTACTTGCAACATTGAAAATTATCCTTATATAAGAATTCCCTCCATCTTGTTAATTGGCTTGTAACACTCTTGATGTGGCTACATGAAATTTGATTCTGATTCCTCTTCTACATCAGAGGGTTCGTATCCTTGATCTGACTCTTCTGAATAATCAAAATCAGAATCACTAGCTTCCATATTAAAAAAATCCCAACCAACATCTTTAATAAATTTATCTGGATCATCAGTAATACTCTTCAAAATTGGCCGCCAGTTCAAGTTCATTTTGCTTTCATAATACTTTATATCCATGGAGTTCATCCATTCCTTGATGTCATCAAGCAATATTGAGGAATGGCGTACATGCGGATTACATCCCACTTGAAGTCTTTGAAAACAATTGCCATATCAATGACTTTTTCCCAAGTCCTACTCTCTCAAGGTTAACAATCTCAATCTCACTAATAGTGATTACTAAGAAAGGTAATTCCACCAAATCTACCAAACAGTTTACTGTAGGAACAATAAAAGCAGAGGCTTCAAAACGAACTCCATGAAAACCAAGCTCTCTAAATGTTATATCAAACTCTAGTTCAAAATATTTTAGATGAGGCTGCTCCCATATCTCTCTTACTCGCTTTGAAAAATCCTTGAAATTCTGTATTGATTTTATTTTTCTTGTCCCTCTCTTGCTATTCTTCCTCAATTTCATCAGGATCATACATTGACCTTCTTTCCCCTCCTAAAGTTTGGACCACATCCATTACCTCCACATAAAAATTGGACATCCTTAGTCTTCTTGGTTCCCATGCCATGAT
This sequence comes from Sequoia sempervirens, assembly GCA_007258455.2. Taxonomy (NCBI): domain Eukaryota; kingdom Viridiplantae; phylum Streptophyta; class Pinopsida; order Cupressales; family Cupressaceae; genus Sequoia; species Sequoia sempervirens. The sequence goes on from VDFB02355033.1 coordinate 100,532, forward strand.
ATGGTTATGCAAATGAAAATGAAGCAAAGTAATCATCTCCTACTCCGCTAGCTGGAAGAATGCATACTTAATGTTTTGATACATGATATTAGCTCTCTCTTCTGCTCCCATGGTTGAATACTGAAATCCAGTATGGTGGGCCTCCAGAGTTCCAGTCATCTTTCTTACTCTTCCACCAAATGTTGGCCTGATCCACACGTCTGCTAGCCTAATTGGCTTTGATTTTGAAACCTGAAGTTTCTCTTGAGTCACCAATGTAGCTCTCTCTGCCTTTTCAGGCTCTTTCATTGCTACAGATCGTATCTAGGATTTAATCATTTGTACCACATGGTTGATGTGCTTTGAATCCTTGCATTTAAAGGAAATTTCCTTAACATAAATACTGCTAGGGAATTTCAATGTTGCCATTGTAGTTGGCATTAAAGTCGGTACCTCCAACATTGAAAATTATTCTTATATAAGAATTCCTTCCATCTTGTTGGCTTGTAACACTCTTGATGGTGGCTACATGAAATCTGATTCTGATTCCTCTTCTACATCAAAGGGTTCATATCCTTGATCTCACTCTTCTGAATTATCAGAATTAGAATCACTAGCTTCCATATTCAAAAATTCCCAACCACCATCTTCAAAAAAATTATCTGGATCATTAGTAATACTCTTCAAAATTGGCCACCAGTTCAAGTTCATTGTGCTTTCATAATACTTTATACCCATGGAGTTCAGCCATTCCTTGATGCCATCAAGTGAAAATTGAGGAATGGCATCAATGTAGAGTACATACCGCTTGAACTCTTTGAAAAGAATAGCCATATCAAATGCCTTTTTCCCAAGTCATACTCTCTCAAGGTTAACAATCTCAATCTCACTAATAGTGATTACAAAGAAAGGTAATTCCACCAACTCTACCAAACAATTTACCATAGGAACAATAAAAGCAGAGGCTTTAAAAAGAACTCCATGAAAACCAAGCTCTCTAAATCTTATATCAAACTCTAGTTCAAAATATTTTAGATGAGGCTACTCCCATAGCTCTCTTACTCACTTTGACAAATCCTTGAAACTTTGTATTGATTTTATTTTTCCTATCCCTCTCTTGATGTTCTTCCTCGATTTCATCAGGATCATACATTGACCTTCTTTCCCCTCCTAAATTTTGGACCACATCCATTACCTCCACATAAAATTGGACATCCTTGGTCTTCTTGGTTCCCACGCTGTGATATGGTTATGCAAATGAAAATGAAGCAAAGTAATCATCTCCTTCTCCGCTGGCTGGAAGAAGAATGCATGCTTAATGTTTTGATACATGATATCAACTCTCTCTTCTTTTCTCATGGTTGAATACCGAAATCCAGTATGGTGGGCCTCCAGAGTTTCATTCATCTTTCTTCCTCTTCCACCAAATGTTGGCCTGATCCACAAGTTTTCCAGCCTAATTGGATTTGTTTTTCAAAGCTGAAGTTTCTCTTGAGTCACCAGTGCAGCTCTCTCTACCTTTTCAGACTCTTTCATTGCTACAAATCATCTCTGGGATTTAATCATCTATACCACATGGTTGATGTGCTTTGAATCCTTGCATCTAAAGGAAATTTTCTTAACATAAATACTGCTAGGGAATTTCAATGTTGCCATTGTAGTTGGAATTAAAGCCAGTAACTGCAACATTGAAAATTATCCTTATATAAGAATTTTGTCCATCTTGTTGGCTTGTAACACTCTTGATGGTGGCTACATGAAATTTGATTCTAATTCCTCTTCTACATCAGAGGGTTTGTATCCTTGATCTGACTCTTCTGAATTATCAGAATCAGAATCAATAGCTTCCATATTCAAAAATTCCCAACCACCATCTTCAAAAAATTTATCTAGATCATTAGTAATGCTCTTCAAAATTGGTCGCCAGTTCAAGTTCATTCTGCTTTCATAATACTTTATATCCATGGAGTTAAGCCATTCCTTGATGTCATCAAGTGAAAATTGAGGAATGGCATCAATGCAGAGTACATCCTGCTTGAAGTCTTTGAAAATAATAGCCATATCAAATGCCTTTTGCCCAAGTCATATTCTCTCAAGGTTAACAATCTCAATCTCAAGTATTAGCTAGGGAATTTGAAATTTTATTATGGTATGTGCACTTTGATATGATGTAATATGATTATGGCTTCGTCTCATATGTTGTAATATTAGATATATAACAAAAAAATAAATTATTGCATCAAATAAATAATAAATTTTCATTCTAAATGTTTTTTTTTGCAAAACACGGGTCTTCTAGAAGATCAAGATGATCCTCAACATGATATAGATCCACAAAATATTAGTTTTTCCAATACAGTTCACATGGCAGAGGATGATGATGACGCAGATGCGGAAGACACCAAGGCCAATGACAATGATGATGACGATGACGATGGTGATGATGATGATGAGACAATTGGTGATAGTAATTAGTGACATTCATGATCATATAGACTGCATCATGGATTATTTTTGATATATCGTTATGATGACTCTTTTCATGGTTACTATCATATGTATCATTTTCACGGCATACAGTACTTTATTATTGAGTTGTAGCATATTGACATGTCATTTTCAATTTTTCACTATATCATTTGGACATGTATCAGTTTGAGTTACATAATTTATCAATTTTATTTATATCATTTGTACATGTATCATTTTCACTTATGTCGACTATTGGACATGTATCATTTTGACATGTTTTTGATGTACTGGCATATTTGCTTTGACTTGTTTTAATTATATAATGATGATGATCTTATCAGTATTGACTTGTTAATTTATATATATTAAAAGTGGACGATGATTTTTGGATTGATATTTATTACATATGATGATTTTAATTTACTGCTCAGGATGGATGTTGTCAAATTCAATTAAATTATAGATATTTGACTCACTTGTTTTAATTATAGATGATGATCATGTTACAATAATAGTTCAGGCGGTGATGAAAGGTAAAATTAATGATTGGCACCTCCAGAATGTAATTGAAATTTTTGTGGTGAGCCACATTAAAAGAGGTGGTAATGTGGAAGCAGATGTCTTATCTAAATGGGCTTTAAATTTTGGTGAAACAGGGGAATTTAGGTTGGAGGATTTTAGAGGTGTTAAGTTAGTGGACTTAGGTGAAAACACAGGAGAGGACAACACCTTAAATGAACAAGGTGGCAAATAGAGTGAAGTAGGTTTGACATGAAAAGCGAAGGCAGGGGTGGCGGGCGGTGGTGAAGTTGTACTTCATTAATAGAAAGTGTGGGAAATCCAAGATGGTGTTAAATGCAAACCCTCAATTAAGATGTGTTAATTGCATTTGGAAAGGGTCGAGAAAAACTCTACAACAAACTTTGGTGGTGGCAGCGCTGGTTGTCAAGAGAAATGGAAGCCAATTTCACCTTCTGGTCTCAAAGATCTTTGGGCCCGTTTTATGGAGAGGCGTCCAGAAAACGACTGGAGGGCCTTTTCCTTGTTGACGATGAGTAGCTAGTGTAGTGTGAAAAAATGATTTGTGGTAGGGATTTCGGCTCTCTGAAACACATATACCGAACCAACATGGATGTTTACTCCTTAATTACAACGTGGGGATTGGATTTAGGTGAACCAGTGGAAATGGTGAGGATGGTGATGCAGAAAATTGTGCATGAAGATTTTCTGGTAGGCATGGAGTCTATTCTCGAATGGGCAGTTCTGGGTGTAGGTTTAGATTATTCTAAAGGACTAGTAGATGATGAAATTGAGGAGCTCTATAGATGATGAAATTGAGAAGCTCTATGGGAGACTTGGGCTGAAACCCTTTATTCGTTGGCCCGAAGGAAAATACAAAGCTCGTTGTCATGAGGAAGCGCATTTGGGATGGAAAGCACTCAAACTCTTCATCGAACAAGCAAAGGCAAAGATGCAGGGATTGGAAGTGAAAAGGAAGCGCCAAAAGAAGAAGTCGGGGAAGCGGCAGAAGAAGAAGCCTCTGAAGGAGATGGCCAAGAGTTCATTGGGTCCGAGTGGAGCTTGTTAAGATTGGTTGTGTTTATCTGTGTCTGATTTTGAATTCTCCCTCTGCTTTTGTTGTATTAAAGCGTGTAACTCTGAACAATGTTAATGGTGGTTTTTTTTGTAAGGATTTTACTGGTAAACAGTTATAGGGGTTATGGGGTTTATTTAATGTTTTAATCTGCATGTTAAGGTGCCTCTGGTTTTTTTCATTTGCTGTGGAATTTTGGTGGGTAATGACACTAAACAATAGATGTACTTTTTTATCTTTACAAGCAATACAAAAATTTTCTGTTACCGACCCAAAAAAAATTTGTTTTGTTATTTAATCATATGAGTTAAACAATTAAATTACTTAGTCTATAATCATATGAGTTATTTAAGAGGCACGATATATTTAACTAATTAAATTGAAATAAAAAATATTAAATTAATAAAAAGAAGCAAAACAAGAAGCATTTTTAGAAGCAAAAAATGAAGCAACAATGGAAGCCAAACTAGAAGCAATCTTAGAAGCAAAATTGGAAGCAAACGTGGAAGCAAAATTGGAAGCAAAATTGGAAGCAAAATTGGAAGCAAAATTAGAAGCAAAATTGGAAGCAAAATTGGAAGCAAAACTAGAAGCAAAACGAGAAGCAAAATTGGAAGCAAAACTGGAAGCAAAACTGGAAGAAAACTTGGAAGCAAAACTGGAGGCAAAACTGGAGTCAAAACTGGAAACAAAACTGGAAGCAAAACCAGAAGCAAACCTGGAAGCAAAACTAGAAGCAAAAATGGGAGTAGACATAGAAGCAAAACTAGAAGCCTAATTGGGCGCTAATTTAGGCACTATTTTCGACGCTATTTCCTGGCGCTATTTTAGTCGCTAACAAAGGCGCTATTTTTGAAACTATTTCTCGACGCTATTTTAGGCGCTAACGAGGGTGCTATGATTTTTCGGCGCTAACTCTGGTGTTACGTCCGACGCAAAAGTTAGCGTCAAAGTCGGCGCTGAGATGACCATGCCTGTTTGCGTCGACCAAATCGCTCAATTTGTGAATTGAAATACACTGAAATCCGACACTATTTTAGGTGCTATTTGCCTATTCTGCGGTAGTGACATTAGCCATTGATGTCATTGTCATAATTGAGTGTCATTAGTACCAATTAACACAAACAAGGGTGGTAAAGAAAAAATGCAAATGTGATGGTGTCATGAGATGCAATGAACATCACAAATGTGAAAGCCTTAAGATGTGTAGTAGATTGGTAGGGAGGGATTATAATAGCAACATCCCCATGCAACACAACCAACCCATGGAGGACAAAGGTTCTCATAAGAAACCAAATGATGTGTGTTATTGATTATATTAAATAATATTCTTATTGTGTGAAACTTTTGAAAAGGAAGTAAACCCAATATATAAGAGTTTTGTATGGGGATGTGTGTTATTGATCTACATTGAAAGATATTTATTAGTGCATTCACTTGACTACATCTAATAATAAATATTTGAGCCATCATTTATGCAATAGATCAATGATTGCACCATTTATAATTTGTTTTCCTACACTATTTGGTATTCTCAAATTGTAACCAATTTTTTATAGACTTGAGATCTTACAGGAATTGATGAGTTCTTTGATTGACCTACCCTAACTATCCCTTCTAGCTCCATGACTTCTTGTAGACCATTCCTTTTGTTGCATCTATCAAAGACAACCATCTCATCAATTTGTTTCATAGCTCGATTACCCAAGAAGTTTGAAACCTTGGCCTCTTGGTAGATGTGCCCAGCTAAATAATCTTGAAGACCATCAAGAAGGGGGAAAATCAAGTCAATCCATTTTTATGCTGAAGGCATTCCCTATATGAAGTGGATGACTTGCGTTTAAAATCAATGATTAAAAATTGTAGAAAAGGATGCAAGACGATTGAAATGATCTCAACCATCAAATTTTCTAAAATATTAAAAAATATAATATATACTTAAAAAAACAACTGCATTCTTATCCAATCTTAGCTTTAAACTAGGGAAAGACACAATAAGAATGCAACTATATTTTTTGTAGATTTTTTAAACATAGATTTTTTTATTTCTTTTAATTATAACATATACAAATAATAAATATAATGTACAAATAGTTAATTATATATTAAGAATTTTTTTAATATTATTTATTTAATAGTTTAATAATTATTATATTATAATATATAATATAAATTTTTTATTTTAATATATATTTATATATAATATATTATATGAATTTTTTAATAATATTACTAATTAACTTTTTTTTTGATATGCAAGTATAGTATTTTATTAATATAATATAAAGTCCGGTCTACAATCGTCTGCAATGCAGGTAAATATAGCCACCATTAACAACTCGATCCACCATGACAAAAAACCTGCTAGAAAAGACCACCAAGAGGAAAACCCACCCAACTAGAACAACCAAACACCCGACTAAAGCCAGAGTAAACCAAAATGTCCAAAATGGCCATCAAAGGGCCAACTCCACTAACAGAGCACCACCCAAAAGCTTCTAATATGAAAAAAACCAAACCTACGACACCCAGACATTACCCAAAACCAGACTTACATGAAATGATTAGCCCTTGCGAAGGCCCCAAAATCTTTAACCCATTCCACACCCCCAATTGCCATCAACCCAAAGAACTTCTTTAGGAACTCCACGGCCACCGCTGCTATCATCCTATGCTTCATGAGGGCCAGTCCACTCAAGTCAAGAAGAAACGGATACAACTTTACAACTTCATCCAAACACGGAAGGAGCTCCAGATCGTAGGGATGCGGAATACCTCTTCCATCAACCACAATACGTAGAGTCTCATCAACCCCTTCCACCAAATCTTCCCTAAAAATCTTCTCAAGCAACAATTTCGCCTCAACCTTGGCAACCCGGTTATCTAGGAGGGAAGCCAAAAAATGAGAGGAAACATGCAAATTATCCCGATCGTACTCCTTATTCTTCAAATGCTCAAAACCCATAATCATTTTGGTTGCCACGACTATCAGAGGATCATTATTGAGTAAAATCCTCTTTAGTCATTGATCTGTAATTTCCTTGAAAGAGGTTTTTTGCGCCGACGACTTCAAGGAAATTGGGATATCCACCCCAAATTTTTCCAACCCATCCACCAAAACCTCTATTATGAACCTTGAGCACTTGGCCATCAATGTCCAAGCACAGACCACTTCCAGATAGATAGAAGAAAATCACCATCTGTAGCCAGAAAGAAACTAAAAATGAAAATGTATTTAAGCCTTGATTGGCCTTAAAGCCAACCCACAATGGTTTAATGCCAAGTACTAAGCAGCCGACACCCACCACAAATGAAGCACCTCCAAATGTGCCAAAACCTTGCCGAAAGGACTAAATCCTTTAGGTAAAATGCTCTCTACTTGGGCCTTGGGAAAAGCGTCATCCCTTCACCCATCAACTCACGTACTTCAAGGACATGACAACTCTGATCAACTCCTTGTCATGATAGCTCTCCCACGTCATCCTCCAAACCCATCATACCAGACACCATGGCCTAAATTGCCATGTCCCCTCCACCAACTTGGAGGGGCGCCCACCCTGCTGCCCACATTACTAATTAATTTTTTTAAATATATAGATAAATAATAATAAGTTTTTAATAAATAATTATTTTTTCCAAATAATAATACTAGTAATAATTATTATTCACATATATATAAGTTGAATTAAATAAATCAATAAATTACGAATTGATTTTTAATTTTTTTCAAGGTTACATGTTATTTTTAACTTTTTAAGTTTGGTGTTGTAATTTTGATATAAAAGTTAAAATTTTAGCTTGAACAATTTTAATAAATATTTTATTTAAAGTACAGTTTTAATTTTTAGAATTTAATTTATTTTGATATATTTTGACTTTGTATTTAGTTTATTTTGTTTAATTTTTTAATTTTGATCTAGTTTGATTTTTTTTCTTCGTAAATAGACGCTTCTATTGATAACCAAAAAAATTCAATACATTCCTTTGATTTTTCCATAATGACACAGTTTCTCTAGACTACCCTCCTTGTTACAAAATCTACTTAAATTCATGGTACAGAAAGCATGGAAAACCATACATTCCCCACCCCCATTGTCACTCTAGGCATTACAAGCACAAAAAACACCAAAAACATGAGAACCCCCCAACCCCTATTTGAGCCTCATCACACTATAAGCTACTCCAGATTGCAGCATTCACCATCGAACGTCTTTAAAAAACTAGCAACTAGATACCATTACCCTTACACATCTTCCACTCTTTCACTCTACAAGAATTCTCTGAATTCCCCCACCCATTCTACATCATGAACTGGTTCCAGATACAAGACCCTCTTTAGGAAGGTCACTCCACGCATTGCCCTCAATTTGTGCTCCCAAAGAACCATTCCCTTCACATCCAGCAAGAAGGGAAAGCGATGGACATTAACACCAAGTATAAATAACTTTGATATGTCTCTTGGTCAAGGCACCTTGATACCTAATTGAGCGATAACAATTATATCCTTGACCCCCACAAGCATATCTAGGCGCACTAGCAAATAGGCAATCACTAGAGTAATAGCTTTCAAAGTCTCCACGTCTAAGAGGGACTCTACAAAATGAGAGGAAATATCTACTTTCACTCTATAATGTTCATCAACCACTAGGAATTCTTGACCTAACACATATTTCATAGCTTCAATGGGCAGACGATCATCCACTATGAACACCGACTTGATCCTGTTGTCTGAGATCTTCCCCAAGAATGACCACTGCCTTTGTAAGATGGTTAGCCTAATCGACATATCCATCCTGCAAGCCACTTCTGCTTGAATTACATAATACAAATCCTCCTATCCACTATTTAACACCCACAAATTGTGCCAAGGTTAAATGCATTAAAGTTCTCTAGATGAAAGTACAATCCTTGAGTCGGCTAACCGTTCGATAATCCACTCTCCCTCATGTGAGATAGTAATTCAAATAAATACCAAGCTTTCCTTCATTACATTCACCTGCACATTGCAAATTAGCATTAATTATTACATAGCCACTTTAAATAGTTGTCGTCATTCCCGTTTATCCATGTGATGTTTTTTTTTTTGGCTATACAACCATAACAGATAACCCCAATTTGCACCAATTAATGTTGTCTTCGACTGAAATACAATGATTACAGTTGCAATACCCTTATGACCTGTCAAACCCTATTATTGCAAAAACCGACTAACTGCTCTAATTCCATCAACCCCTGCATTGGCTAGTCTATGCACTTCAGTATTTTATTCCCTATAAATGTGTTGAAGAGTGAAACTGTTCAGAGAATTGGCCAATTGCCTTACTTTTTCAATCAAAGGTTGTAGCATCTAGTTCACCAGTCTCCTAGTCTTCATTGTTTAGATGACTATTGAGGAGTCACCTTCAATCTCTACATTTTCCAATTTCAACTCCTTACATAATTGTAGCCTTGAGATGAGAGCTTGTAGCTTTTCCTTTGTGTTCATGCCTTTTCGAGAGAGGATGGGACAATTCTGCCACAACTTTACCTTCCTAATTTTTTATTACGATTCCTAATCTTGAAACCCCGGGTTTCCCTCAGATGCCCCATCGAAATTCAATTTATACCATCCTTGAGGTGGGGGTTTCCATGAGGTTGAATCTCTTTTACATTTTATTTCTCCTATTGTCTTGGACCCAAGATTTGGGACTGTCAAACCATACCATGATTGTCTCATCTATGCATCCTAATATGAAAAAGCCACTTTGGCCATGTTCCTCTAAGTTTCCATGATGTTTTCTACTTCCACTATTATAGCTTCAACCATGTTTATGAATGACAAAAACACCCTCTCTACATCTTGGAATACCTCCATGTTTCTTTCTTTCCAAATCTCCCAAACTAGAATTGAGGGTTTGATTATCTATAAACCACTATATAGTGTGTTCTTCTTGAAAATTGACCATGAGGAGAAGAGAGATAGTGTGTTGTTTGGTAAGGCTCCCTTCCAGCCCACCTCACACATAACCACTTCCAACATTCTTGAGATAAAGGACATCCCAGGAGCAAATGATTAACATCTTCTTCTTTGTTTTTGCACAAGACACACCTAGATGGACCAACATAGCCCATTCTCCTAAATCTATTTGCAGTTAATATCATGTTTTGAATTGCATCCCACACAAAGGTTCCCACTTTGGGAAGAAATTGATTGCTTCAACATAGGTGTGGAGGAAGCATTGTTTTTCTTCTTCCATACACAAGGAAACATAACCTTCCTTTGCATTATACTACCTTGAAGCAAAACCTGCCCATACCAACTTGTCATCTCCTCCCTTATGTATACACTTCTCTTTTCAAGGACTTGCTCCAATTGCCTTGCTTCCTCTTGAAGTATGCTCACATTTGCTAAATCTTTCCAATACCAACCTTGCCTCCCATCCACACTTCTCCCAACCATATAATCTCTCACTTTTTCTCCCCATACTTGAGAGAAACCTCCACGTTCTCTCTATATTTAATTTGTTGGCTAAGCTCGAGTATCCCCCCATGAATCCTCCCAAAATAGTGTTTTCCTCCCATCATACACATCCCGTGAAAGATATTATGTTATCAAAGGATGACATACAGTCATGAAATTCCATATTCTTGATCCTCTTGGCAATTTTTTTGCCAAGAGGATGTTATTTTCACTCCTACGAATTAAATGATTGCTTTTAAGGATCCTTTGCCACTTAGCCTCATTGTTTTTATACATTCTCCATATCAACTTAGCTCCCAAAGCTTTATTTTGTTTTAGTAAATCCCGAAGGCCTACTCCCACAGACTCCTTTGTTTTACAAACTTTGTCCCAGACAATTAGTGCATACTTCTTTTGTTTTGATGTTCTTTGCCATATAAACTTCCTCATGTACTAATTTAAGTTGGTGTACTTATTCCGTGGTAGTGATAGGCATGACAGTAAGTAAATTGGTATCACAAATATGACTTCTTTGAGCATCATAATTCTACTAGCCCAAGATAGCCACTTTCCCTTCCATGAAGTCAAATAGTTAGTTGCATTTTCTTCCAAAGGATCCCATAATTTTCTATTTCTAACCCCTCTTGAAAGTGGAAGACCCAAATATGTCATAGGAAACTACCTTTTTCTAAAGTTTAGAGCCCTAGAAATCTCTTGTTCCTACTTGGGATTCGTATTAAAGAAAACGATTTCATATTTAGCATCACTGACCTCTTGACCAAACACATTAGTATATGTATTCATAATTCTTTTTAGATTTGGTGCTTCTCTTCATTTAGTTGTCCCAAAGAGCATGGTGTCATCAACATATTATTAATGAGTTACTATTGACATCTCGCTTGTAATCTTCACCCCTTCGATTCACCTTGAGGCAGCTGCCAAAGATATTGATCTCCGAAGTGCTTCAACTAGTAATATGAAGAGAAAGGTAGATAAAGGATCCCCTTATCTTATACCTCTCGAGGCCTTGAAAAAACCTTCAGGTGTTCCATTAAGGAGGACCAAGAATCTAGGGTTGGATATGCAATTATCGATCCAATTCACCCAATTCTTGTCAAAACCAAACACCTCTACTTTGAATCGAATGTATTGCTTCTTGTGCTATTATAACCCCTTCCAAGACTGACCTCCCTAAGACGAAACCAATTTGTTCCTTAGATATCAAATCTGGTAGAATTAGCTTTAGATGGTTGGCAATAGCTTTTGCCATTATCTTGTAGAGAGTGTTACATAAGGAGATCAAACATAACTCATCAAGCGAGTTGGGCTTCTCTTTCTTTGGGATGAGTGCTAAGAATGTGTTTTTTATCTCTTAAAATCTTTCCAAAGGCTCTTGACTCTTCTATAGCTTCCACCACATCTTTACCCAATATGTTCCAGTACTTTTGATAGAACTTGGTAGGGCCTTGTTAGGATGGAGTTGAAATGTTTTCTTTGTTTCTTATTTAGAAAACTTCTCTAACAACATTTTATTTTATGCTTTCGTGACTAGCTTAGGGATATTTCTTATTAGTTGTTGCTATGAATGCAAGTCCAAGCCTTCTAGGTTATTTAGAAAATGGTTGAAGTACTCCATTGTCTCATTTTTCATTTCTTCTATGTTTTCTTACACCTTGTCATTTTCCCACTTGATCCTTGTGATATAGTTGACCTCCCTCCTAACTTTTTTTGCACTACGAAAATAGTTGGAGTTCCTATCCCCCTCCTTCACCCATGTTTATTGAGATTTGTGTCTCCAATAAATCTCTTCTTTGGCTTGTACCTCCTCATACTTCTTTAGCAACTTCTTCTCTTTCATGAAGCTCTCTCCATCCATACCCCTTGATATCACCTCCTCATTTAAGGTCGTCAACTCTTCCTCCAAATTCTATTTCTCCTCAAAGATATTCTTGAAATGAGGTGTATTCCATTCCTTCACTTGTTGTTTGAATAGTTTCAACTTTTTGACTACGTTAAACATTTTGTTGCCATCCGGATTCACCCCACTCCACCACTGATCATCCATTTACATGAAATTTGGATATTCTTGAATTTAAAAGGACATCTCATAGGTTTTTTATCCCCCTTTCTCCAACTTAATTGGGTAATGGTTTGATGTCGATTGTGGGACTATGCTATAGGCAAATGTGAAAGGAAATTTTTCCATATCTCCTTTGAACAAAAATCTATCCAACTTTTCAGTGATGTTGTTGAAACCCAGTCTTTGATTAGTCCAAGTGAATTACCTGTTTTCCATTTGAATTTTGATAAAGTGATTCTCGCTCATAAATTCCTCAAAGTTTGTTTGAGATTGATACTTCCTCCTCACACCACCATTTTTATCGTTGTTGCATAGAATTACATTAAAATATCCCCTTAAGATGTAAAAGTCCTCACGACTATTTCTCAAAAAGTTTCCAATCTCAACCCACAACTCCCTTTTTTATGGAATAGGATGGGCCATATATATTCACCACTATGAAGGAAAAATTTGATGGCATACTCCAAACTTTGTAAGCTAGTCATTGATTGTGTGCTTCAACTTCCTCGGTGTACACTATCTGAGGCTTCCATAGTGTAATTAAACCACCCGGTGCCCCTTCAAATTCTAAACTAGTTGCCTTCCAAAACTTGCACTTGTTCCTAAACACTTCCACCTATGATTTACTCAATTTTGACTCTTGAATCAAAAATATAGTTGTCACTGATGTTTCTAATAAATTCCTTACCAAGCATTTTTTGTTAGGGGCGTTTAAGCCCCTAACATTTCAGGTATATGCCCTCATTGTTCCTCGAGAATGGTAATGCCCTTCCCTAATCTTAGAAGTATTGTTATTTTGATTTGTCCTTTTGCCTCCTCGTCCAATGTTCTTGTAATGTCATAAAATTGCAACCCTTGAAATTCCACATACATTATTGCATCTCCTTTAGTGTCCACTCCCTTAGGGTGATTGCACAATACTGTTTTACAATTTTTGGCCAAACTGGACATTGAAATAATTTTTTCTAACTAAATCTTCACTTTCGGGCACCTATAGCGGCTAAACCGTGAGGAATTTGAAGATGATGAGAACTAATGATTTGTGACATTTTATCTGCAGATTCTAAATATATTTTTTTCAAATTTTTTGGAATTAGATTGCACTTCTTTTTCCATCTCCTTCGAAAACTAGTTTTTTTTCAGAAAACAACATTTTTAAGGAGTGACGCTCACCGTATAATGCATAACTTTTTTTCCATGAAGGATAAAATTTGAATTCTTTCGAAATTAGATTTGTAACTCTAATATCTAGTGCTTCCAATTGGTTAGATATTTTTTTATTGAATATTTTTTCTTTAATCAAGTTTCAAAGTCAAACCAATTATAATTCAGACATAGGCGGATCGTATAACACGTAACTTTTTTTGTATGTATTGAAATTCAATTTTTTTTTTGTTGGATCAAGGACTTCAATATTTGGTGCACTCATATTTTTAAAATTTTTTTTTGATAATCTGCTATTTTTACACGTGCAGAACAAAGAGCTCGATTTCTAGTGAAAAACCTATGTTTAATAAAACTAAAAGAACAAATACATAATAAAACTAAAACATATTAAAATTATAGTCATTGGATAGCTCATTTCAAGGAATACTTGATTTCAGTTGGGTTTGTGAAGTCTCCTCCATTTTCATCGTCAACCTGAGCTTTGAAGGGAAAAAATTCTAATTTTTTTGGTGCCAAAGAGCAAAAAGGTGGGAAAAGGGGGGTTCGTTCAAAAAGGGGTTTTCATTGTGTTTTTTGGAAGGATGGTGGGAACTTGCATTGAATGGGTTCACTCGAACCCAGGTTCTAGCGAACCCTCTTTTAGTTCATTCAAACATATTAGTTCACTCCAAACCCAAAAATGAAATTTTGTGGCATGGGGTCATTTTTTTCAACTTTTCCTTCCTCACTCCAATTGTAAACCACTTTTGTGGGTTCACCCCTTAACATCTTGTGTAGGCTCGTTTTAGCCCCTACATCAGCCTTTTTGCTCTTAGGATGCTCAACACCCCTTTTTAGCAGCTACCTTCACGCATCAGCTTTGCATCAAACTTTGTGCTTTACCCATTCGTGTCATTTTGTAGCGTGACGTGTCCGGACACTAGCATGCTGCATGGATGTCTGTACGCCACGCTAGCGTCTTACGACATTTCAACCTTCAAACAACCACTTCTATGCATGTTTTCCACTTGTCACCTCCTTTTTGTCAATGGTAATTGCCGGGGACGCCCTAAAACGACTTAGGAAGCTTCTTTTCCCTCCCATTCTCTCTTTTTAATCCATTCTTTCAATCCATTTTGTCCCTCTTGAGATTTCTCCCTTGGAGACACTCTCTTTTTCCTCTTCACTCTTTTGCTTGCACAAATCTCACTTGTTACAACAGCTTCAAGCTCTCAAGTTCTTACAACACCCTCCACAACACTCTTGGCTCTCGTAGCTATTGCTCTCTTCCTTTGGATTTCTTAAGCCTTGCAGCTCTACCTCCCTTGTCTTGTGCTTGCGAGCATCCTGGGATTCCACATCCCCTATCTATTTCATCCTTACTTCATGATATGGGTTTTCCTCCTCGAGCAGGGATTGCTTTTATCACTCATATTTTGTGATACAGGTTCTCCTCGAGTGGGGATTGCTTTTGTCACGTCGCATTTTCTTACTCTTCTCACTCTCTCTATCTATCTAGCTGTCCATGGAGGTGGGAACACTAAAATGGGGGTTTGACTGAGGCAAACCCCTATACAACCCCAACATTTTCTCTGGATCTTATGCATGCAGGTATTGAAGATATTCACGTGTTGGAGGCTTCATTACTTGGGTGGTTGTGAGCACTTTCTTTCTTCTCTTTATCTTTGTCATTTACCTTGCTTTATTCTCATTTCTATTACATTTTGTTACTTTCTCACATTCCAAGATTTCTTAGCAATCAAAGTAGAAGAAGTCACTTTGTGTTCTCTATGATAAACTCAATTTTTGGTTCGTACGAGACGCCATCGTGTTGCGTTGTCATCCTCATTCCACACTATCATCCTTTGGCCGAGACCTTGTTAGTTCATCCAGAAAACCTTCGTGACCTGCTCTTTTCAATTCTAGAACTCTCGCACTATTCCTTGAGGTAGTTTAGGGAAGTTTTCCCCGTGAGGCTCTCTAAATGAAGAGAACTCATGAGTAGAAAATCCCCCTTCTCTACATTTTGGTGAACCCAACGTGAACCACATTATTTTTCAAAAAACTAGGAATTTATTTGCCCCTACTTGGTGGGGTCATAACTTTTGACTCGGTGCTTGAAATTCAGAATCGTTTGCATCGTTGGATAGGTATCCAAGAGGACTAATTCAGTCCCTAAAATATTGAGCCTTTAGCTATCAAATTTTAGGGACTGACGCAAGTTTCTACCCCAAATTCTGCTCTGAAGGCCTCCAAAAATGCAAATTACTAGAACCTAAAAAATATCAAAAAAAATAGAAAATCTAGATTCTCGATTTTTCTTAGTTTGTCACCAAAATGAATTTAATATCTTCTTTTATGAGTTCAGTATCTAATTATATTCAAAAGGTTAATGATGTTCCATTTTATGCATGTGATAGTGACTTGGCTTTGCCCATGTCACTTTGTATCTTTGATCCTTCTCCTGAAATTCCTTCTAAGGATATTTTAGCGCAAGAGGATGAAATCATTGATACCTTTCTTAATGTTACTCTATCTACCCTTCATTCCAATGCACTCTCTTCTAGGGACAATGCATTTGTGAATGATGAATCTACCCTTCATTCCAATACACTCTCTTCTAGCGATGATGCATTTGTGAATGATGAATCTCCCTTCCATTCCAATGCACTCTCTTCTAGAGACATTGCATTAGCGAATGATGAACCTCCTTCCACATCTGATCCTCCCTAGATTGATGTTGAGAATATGTCTTCAAATAATTATCCCACTAGTTGTGATGATTCTATAAGTGTAATCTATGTATCTGCTACCCCTTAAAGGCCTAAGAGACCAGTCATTTACCTAACTCCAGCTAGTCCTCCTAAAAGGGTTTTTTCTATTAATGGTGCTCCATTTGATAGTGACTCTCCTGATCTTTTTAAGGCTCCCTCTTATAGAGCGGTAGCTCATACTTATAATACTAGAAAGAATAAACAAAATGTTGATCAACCTATTTCCTTACCACCTTCTCAACCAAGCCTTCCTCAAGCACCTAAACCCACAACTAAAGCACCTGGTGACTATGATCTTGTCGAGCAACTTTGTGTTACTCCAGGTAAGATCTCACTGTGAGACTTGCTTCATTCTGTTTTGCTTTATCAAGGTATGCTTTAGGAAGCCTTGAAAAAGATCCTCTTGCCTGCCTTCGCCAGGTCGATGGATGTTAATGCGTTGATGGCTCATATTCGTGTGAATTTTTTGAATATCACATTTTATCCGCAAAAAAATTGACCCCTGGATGTGCAGAAAAAAGCAGACCCTCTAATGATTATAGTTAACATTAACAATATCAGCATCAGACGTACTCTCATTGATGTTGGTTCAACACTCAATGCATGTAGCATTGATCTATTGCCTAAAATTAATATTGATTCATGTTCTCTTAATGCTTATTTTTTTGACATTCATGGGTTTGATAATGTCATTCAAAAAGCCCTAGGCATGATAGTCTTGCCTTTGAGTTTGGGACCCATTACCGTACCCACCCTTGTGTATGTTATGTCAGAAAAATTACCATGTAACCTTCTTCTTGGTAGACCATGGATACATGCTATGGGTGCAATCCCGAGTACCTTGCATAAATCTATTAAGTTCATTTGTAATAATCAAGTAGTCATAGTCAAGGCTAACCCTGAGGCTATGCACTTATGTGAGATGATAGTTGTTGGTTAGGTTTTACCTGTGCCTACTCTTATTCCTTCAGTGTCTTCCAATGTGTCAATGTTTACTCCAACAGTACCTACTACAAAGGATACTCTTGAGATAGATGTCCCTAAAGAAGATCCTTCTAAAGCAAGAAATCCTAAGTATACCTCTTCTCAAAAGAATGCATGTCTTGGTGATGATTGGGGCTCCCTAGACTTTACAGATTCCTTTTTTGAGGAATATAAAGTTGACCCAATCCACTCCACACTTGCTATCAAATATGGTTATTATTTTGTATCATGGGATGATGTGAGCAATAATTGTAACGCCCTTGATGTCAATCCTCCTCCATTGTCTTCTATCTTTGTGTCTTCTTCTTGTGAGTAGTCAAACTTTTCTCTAGAAGAGAAAGGGTTGCTTCTTGCTCCTCATTCTTTATCTAAGCAAGAGTGTATTTTGTTGAGGCTTCTAAAATCCTGCTTGATTACTCTTCCTTCTCCTACACGTAGTAAATCTCATAAGCATGATTCTTTCTATGCATAACAGAGTGCCTGGCCATTCCATTAGCAAATGTAAGGCCTTGAAGGATAAGATACAACAACTTCATGATTTAGGTGCCATCACTCATTTATTTGTTGATGCACCTTCTTATTATTCAAATGACAAGTGATATTGAGGTCTACCTCTATCCTGTATGTTCTGAGTACCTTGCATGGTTCTCCTCCCCTGTATGTTGGGGGTAGTGATAACTTGTTATGGAGATGTGCATTCTTCTTAAATACCCCCTCTCTTCTCTATCTTTCAAATGAGGCATCCCTTGATTGGACCCCTTTTCTTTTGAAGGTTTCTCGAGGGGCCCCCTTTGAAAGCTTTTCTCTCAAATGAATTTGATGGCGTCTAGCTTGGGGGTAACTCGACTAGACCTATTTCATATCTTTACATCTAGCTTGGGGGTAGCCTGACTAGACCTCACTTTTCAAACAACGCGTCCCTTGAGTGGAACCTTTAATTTCAAAGGGTTCTTGAGGGACCCCTTTGAAAGTCTTCCAAATTTTTGACAATCTACGTGACTGTCTGCTTGATTTCCTGCGTGGCCACTTTATTTTCAGACATGTTTTATCTATGGGTAAAAATGTTGCTTTGTAGGTGCGCCTATAAATCCACTTTCCAATCCGACTCTATGGAGTCTCCTTCTTTGGGTTTCCCTCAAGTAAGAGAACTTGGGGGACACCTCCTTATAGGTCTGTGGGCATGTAAGGCACTTTCTTCTCTAGGCTTCCTTCATGTGAAAGATCTAGGGGTTCGTCTTCTTGTAGGTCTACGGACCTGTAAGACACTTACTTCATGAGGCTTCCTTCATGCAAGAGATCTTGGGGGTTGCCTCCTTGAAGGTCTGCTGGCCTGTGAGACGCTTACATCCTATGGGATTTTTCCATCATTGGTCTACAGGCCTTTGGTACACTCCATTCAAACCTCCTCAGGAGAGAGTACCTGTAGAGCCATCTCTCTTGGAATTTTCATTCCTTTCGAGCTTCTCCATCTTTCTCTTAAATTCTCTTTCTTCTCAATTGTGTATACTGGATCAAAGATCTACATCTTCTCTTTCTCTCTTCGACATCAGTTACATCTCTAACTTTTGGGTGCATTATTTTCTTGAATCAATCAATCCTTACCTTCTTCTCTCTATTTAAGAATTCTTCTATGTGTTATTATTTTTAATTTGGAGATGACGCATAGTACTGAGACAACCTTCTACATCGAGGTCTCTTTCACTTTGCTAACTCAAATCCTTTAGTTTTTTATGTTATAACATTGTTGTCTGGTGTAGGTTTTTCTTGTCTAATGCATTTTTTTTGCAAGTCTTCAGCCTAGGGGCATGGTTCCTTGGTTCAAAGAGTTATCTTCTTCCTCTACAGTGTCCTTTTGGGTATAATGATGTTATTTATGTTTAGTAGATTTCCTTTAGCGTGCATATTAGTGTAGAATCATATGCCTGCTAAAGTGGGGGGAAAATGTAATGTCGTAAAATTACACCCCTTGCAATTTCACATACATTATTACATCTACTTTAGTGTCCACTCCCTTAGCATCTTGTTTAGGCTCATTTTAGCCCCTACATCATCCTTTTCCCTCTCAGGATGCTCAACACCCTTTTTCAACACCTACCTTTGCGCATCAACTTTGGATCAAACTTTGTGCTTTTCCCGTTCGTGTCATTTTGTAGTGTGACATGTTCAAACACTAGCATGTCGCGCGGATGTCCACGCGCCACGCTAGCATCCTACGACATTTCAACGCTCAAACAACCACTTTTGTGCACGTTTACCACTTGTCACCTCCTTTTTTCAATGGTAACAGCTAGGGACGCCCTGAAACAGCTTGGGAAGCTTCTTTTCCCTCCTATTCTCTCTTTTTAATCCATTCTTTCAATCCATTTTTTCCCTCTTAAACTTTCTCCCTTAGAGACTCTCTCTTTTTCCTCTTCACTCTTTTTCTTGCACAAATCTCTGACTTGTTACAACAACTTCAAGCTCTCAAGTTCTTACAACACCCTCTACAACACTCTTGGCTCTCACAGTTATTGCTTTCTCCCTCTGGCTTCCTTAAGCCTTTCATTTCTACCTCCCTTGTCTTGTGCTTGCGATCATCCTAGGATTCCATGTCCCCTATCTATTTCATCCTTACTTCGTGATATGGGTTTTCCTCGTCGAGTGGGGATTACTTTTATCACTCATATTTTTTGATAAGGGTTCTCCTCCTCAAGCGAGGATTGCTTGTCACATCACATTTGCTTACTCTTCTCACTCTCTCTATCTATTTGGCTATCCGTGGAGGTGGGAACACCAAAATGGGGGTTTGACTGAGGTAAACCCCTAGATAGTCCCAACATTTTCTCTAGATCTTATGCATGTAGGTATTGAATATATTCACGTGTTGGAGGCTTCATTATTTGGGTGGTTGTGAGCACTTTCTTTTCTTTATCTTTATCATTTACCTTGATTTATTCTCATTTCTATTACGTTTTGTTACTTTCTCACATTCCAAGATTTCTTAGAAATCAGAGTAGAAGTAGTCACTTTGTGTTCTTTATGATAAACTCAATTTTTGGTCTCTAGGACGCTAGCACGCCGCGCTGTCATCCTCATTTCGTGTTGTTGTCCTTTGGCCGAGACCTTGTCAATTCGTCTAGAAAACCTTCATGACCCGCTCTTTCTGATTTTGGAACTCTCGCGCTATTCCTTGAGGTAGTTTAGGGCATTTCGCCTCATGAGGCTCTCTGAATGAAGAGGACTCGCGAGTAGAAAATTCCCCTTCTCTACATTGGTTTTCCTCCCCCAGCTTCTTCTTCTCACCATAGTCCAACAATATTTTCCCCAACTCCACTTGTTTGACACCCAACTTCTTCTTCAATAGAGACCTCAATTGGTCACTTGGACCTTCCATTGTCCTTTTGTCATCTCCCTCCACACCTTCCTTTGTCTCCCCTTCTCCCAAAAATTCCTCCTCCATTTGTGTTGGTTCTATCTAGAAATCATTGTTTTTCTCCACTATTGCTTCTTCATCTACCTCTTTCTCCTTATCCACCGTTAGGCCTCTCAATTCACTGCCTACTTCTAAAATTGCTTCCTAGTCCCTTAACTCTTGCTCTTTCATAGCCCCTTCTTTGATCATCAAGCCATTGTACATGCCCTCCAAATCTAGCCTTATTTCAGCTTCCTCTAGGTTCTCCATGGTTTTCACCCATTCTAGTTGTGGTTGTGTGACTTGATTCCCCTCCATTGTCTAATCTCTCCCTCAAGAACTTCCTTATGTTGGCCCTCTT
The DNA here is from genome assembly GCA_007258455.2 of Sequoia sempervirens. Taxonomy (NCBI): domain Eukaryota; kingdom Viridiplantae; phylum Streptophyta; class Pinopsida; order Cupressales; family Cupressaceae; genus Sequoia; species Sequoia sempervirens. Next base: position 121,752 of record VDFB02355033.1, read on the forward strand.
GACCTATCACATCCTTTCAGATCTCTCCCCCTGAGATACCCTCCTCCAGAACCATTATCCATTTTCCCTTCTCTTCTATTTTCCTTTCCTCTTTGAACCCATAATTTTTCCACATTCTCCACAGCTCTATCTGGCTTGGGGTGAATTCCCAATCCATCTTTTGAAACCATTTCCCTCCTCTGTTATTAACTCTAATTCATCCCGCTTATGACTCCATGGGTCAAATTCTACACAAATCCTCATCTAACCCCTATTACCCCTACATCGCCTCTTCATCCATCCCTATAACAGAACCCAAATCCTCTCCTATCTACTCCAAAACCTCCTTAGACTAGTACTATATTGGTAGACTTCAAAAATTGTCCTAGACAGGCATTTTGTCCATCTCATGTTTATAAGGATCAAAGTTCATTTCCTAGTCTTTGTAATAAAAACCATACCCATCAGTTTTCATGGTTTTTGTTGCCATTATCGTTTGTTTGGTTTGTGTCATTAAACATGTAATCAAAACAAAATCATTTTGCATAAAATTTAAACTCACCTTGCTACCTTAGTTTTCGACCCACCACTGTTGCATTCTTTCTTTAGGGAAACCACCACCACACCACTTGACATATAACACCTTCTCTTTTAGCTGGATCTTTGCTTGTCATATCAACTTTGATGATATTACCACTATCATGCTATTTTTCCCCTTCTAATCTCCTCACCCCCTCAATCCATAGTTTTGGCTCCACTCACCTCATCTCTGTCATGCCAAAATTTTCCACCTTTCAAATCATAGCTTCTCTAATACCCCCAACATTCCTACCACCTCTCATCTACAACTCATTGGCACCTGTCACAAATGGGGGCATTCACTCCCCCAGATCTTCACATTCCTCCCACATCTCTTTCATAGGTTGATCAAACCCCCTGTAGCACTTCCCACATTCTTGCATCATTACATTTTTCCTTTGTTGTCAATACACTGCCATCCTTCTCCTCAAACCATGTTCCCCTTGGGATGACAATTCAACCATCCCCTTGGGAACCAAATATTCTTGGGATCCAAAGCCTTCTAAACCCCTGATAACCCCTTCAACCATAACCTCCCATCAGGCGTTGATTGCCATACTTCCACCATTTCACAACCCTTTCCTACTTTCTCTTTGCTTCCATGCCATAGCCTCTGACACGACCCTACCGAGTTTGAAATCGCCCCTCCTTGCTGCACTCTTGTTCCCTCCTTTGCTATTGGATCAACTGATTCCTTTCCATAAGTGATGACCACTCCTCAGCATCATCTGCTCACAAACCAAGTCTCCTTTGCCGAAATTTGCCTCGCTCTACCATTTTCGCTGATAAATGATAATATCAATTTTTATTATTATTATTTATTTCTTTTAATGAAATTACAAATAATATTAAAAAATTATTATAATTCATTTAATTTATAATTAGTATTATTAAAATTAAAAAAATTATTTATATAATAAAATGAATTTCAAACTTAAAAGCTAAATTAAAAGTTATAGTGTGTAAGAGAGAGAAGCTAACTTTTGATCAGACGTTTTGTGTCAAAAATCAAAGGATAACACATGTCCTTGGGGAGTTACACTTAGGGTGGTATGTAATATGATTAAGGATATGATAATCATGTTTAAAACCTCTTTAGTGTATCCATTGTACACTTAAGAAGGAAAATAGATAGATAGATAGATCGAGAGAAAGGGAGATGGAGATAAGATAAATGAAGAGAGAGAAAGAAAGAGGAGAAAATGAGACAAAGGATGAGAAAGGAAAATATACAAAGAGAGAGTTAGAGAGAGTTAGAGAGAAACAAAGATAGAAATGGAGGGATAGAGAGAGAGGGAGATACAGATAAAGAGAAGAGAGTTCAACAAAGATAGAGATAGAGATAGAGAGATAGAGAGGGAGACAAAGAGATATAGAGAGAAAAAGGAGAGATAGAGATACAAATATAGAGGTAGAGATATAGAGGAATAAAAAGGGAGAGACAAAGAGATAGAGATAGGAAGAGAGATAAAGAAAGAGGAAAAGAGAGAAGAGGAGAGACATAGATTGTTATAGTCACATAAAGAGAGAGATAAAGAGAAATAGGAGACAAAGATATAAATAGAGGTAAAAAGACCAAGAGATAGAGAGGAAAAGGGGAGAGAGGGGGGAAATAATAGGGATAGAAAAAGAGAGTAAATGAGAGAGAGAGATAGGGAGAGGGAAAGAGATGAAGAGAGATAGAGTGTTATACCTCATCTCTTGGTTACTGAGTTACATTTACCTTCATGAGTGAAATTGTTGATAAATGAAAATCATGGCTTTAATATGTTCAGTAGGTGAATTAAATATGTAAATATGCATTGAGATGTTATTTCTTTTTAAAGGAATGATTATGTTTTATATTGACGAAACGTGATGTATGAATATGTATTGCGATATGAATACTTTATTGATTTGATGATGCAAATGTTTTATGATGCTAATATATTTAATATGAATGGATAACTACTATGCAATGTATTAAGTTGGATGCATGAAGAAGCCAAGCCCTCAGGTACGTGAGTGGGAGTATCACTTAGGAGAGGAGCTGGGTTTGGTAACCCTTTAATGAGTCAAACTAAGATTTCACACACACTCACATAAATTTGGTCAAGTTGAGTCAATAGCTTGGGAAAGGTATGTTACCTTTAATCTTGTTTGTGTATGAGTTAGAAAAGGTCATGATCTTGTCTGTGAATGTTCTTGATTTGAGGTATGTGTTTGAGTCTCTTTATCGAGTATGAGTTCTTCTTGGTGCATTCATATTTATATCAATTAGATATATATACACTCCATGTACATATGTCGATTGATGTGTTTGCAAATATGTGTTTAAATTATCAAGGCAATGACATATATATATAATATGTGTATATATATTAATATGCGTGTATGAATTGATGTAAATGGAAATGTCTATACAAGTATATTAATATATAAAAATATGCATATATATATATATATATATATATATATATATATGCATGTGTTATTATTTGGAATATGTAAATACGAGATATGCATTTGAATATCGAATGATGCATTTTATGAACTTGTAAGTTGATATAAATATATACATATATAAACCTATCATGTTATATACATATATATGTATATATATTGTATATATATTATATATATTTTTTAATATTTTGGATAGCGTTGAAATGGTTATTTAAAGCGCCTGATATATATAAAGTGCTTCATATATATACATTGCATAGCAAAAAAATAAAATATTGTGCAACATATATCATGTATAGCACAGTAAGTATAGAATAGCGCATTGATTAAATGACTTTGCATAAGGATTTTAACTGTTGATTATGAGTTCCAAGGGTAGCGCATTTCATATAGTGTGAGAATATGAATGTAAACCAAGTAAAAAGGTTGCAATCACAATGCATAAGATATCATATGTTTCCTAATAAATGCAAAGTAAATAGTGGTGAAGGGAAATAGGTAAGCGCTCAATAAGAAAAGTCATATCCTAACACATAAGTGAAGTAATTCTATTACAAATAGAAAGCCCAATGCACAACATGATAGGATTTTGTATTCAATTTGAAGTTTTCAAAGCCATATGTTGAATGTGAGAATAAGTAAAATGAGAAGCTAGTTGGGTGAAGTCGATCTGTGGAACCATGTACCTTGTATTTCTGAGTAAACAACTTTACCACCACATAGAGATAGCGGTTGGTTGAGCATATGCATTTAGTCATCATTTTGAATCTGCCACATTGAATCCTGCTAGCTTAGTCGAACCTTTGAGTGTGAGAAGTGGAAAGAATGTGAGATTTTTTTAGCCTTGGAGTACTCAAGTTTTTGTATAAATAGGAAATAATTCTCCATCTTATGGGCACATAATTGCATTCTTGTTTTCTGATTTTTCTGAGAGCTACTCTATTGCATTTCTGAGTTGAGAGTTTGTGAGAATTTTGAGAGTGAGTTTAGAGAGGATAGAGTGAGTTGCATTGTGAGAGATTGTCAAGGGAAGATGGAAGTTCGTGAAAAGTTGAGATTAGAAGGAGTTGCAAGCTGATTTTGAAGAAGGCTGAGCTAGGAAGTTCAAAATTGTCAATTGGAGCTTTCTAAGTACAGGCATGATAGTTTCTACTCCATTATATATTTTATGTTGAAAGGATTTCATGATTATATATGTCTTGTTCAAAAAGAATTGAGTTGAAAGAGAAAGTTAGATGCTTTATTATAAATTTGATTATATTCTTCTTTGGATAAATACGAAAGATGCTTGATGAGTCTAGTTGTTTGTGAACCTCGTTATTGGGTTATATATGTATACTTTATATATTGATTTATGAGTGTCTATGTTGAACTAGATAATACATGAAATTAATATTGTATTGATATTACTTTGCTTGAGAAGACTATATTACATTGAAGTACTTTATTAGCTTATAATGCTAAGTAATCCTTTGTGGACGATGAGGTTAGTAACACAATGAGATAGGTGGCATGGTAAAAATGCCATCATTGTAAGGTTCCAATGTTATGCAAACCTTGATTGATGATATTTACTTGATTGATTACTTATTTCTCCTATAAAGTGGGAAGAGAATATTATCCCTAGGGTTAGGGTATAAAATTAATGGTTATACCATTATTCAACAATAGGGTTGATATAATGTATTTTATGGTTTTGTTATTTTGATTAAGAGTCTATTCCTATTTGCGGAATCCTACAGAAGGACTCACAGTTCGACAACCCAAAACTGTATTATGAAGAGGACTATGGGTGCAGAAGCACCAACCCCTCACAAGTTGATAATGCCCTTCATATAAATATATAAATATAGTGAATAATGTGAACACATGAGTATTTGAGTCATACTGAATGTAGAATTTTTATGATTTGTTTGTGATCACTTGATCATTACATTACTTTTGATATAAACCATAGGTTGGAAATAACCTATTTGGTAGGGTTATTATTTGATTATTGATTGAAGAAAATAGGTTGAGAATAACCTATATGATCAAATTGATCATTTTATTGTTGATTATACTTTCAAATGGAGTAAACTTGTTGTTGAGTTTATACTTTGTATGGAGTCCTTTATTGATAGGAATATCCTTTTTTTATTGAGGTCATTTATTGTTGAGATAATATCGAGGTCATTTATTTATGAGATTATAATTTTGATGAGAATCATTTATTGTTGAGATATACTTTGGAATGGAGTCATTTATTGTTGAGGTTGTTTGTGAAGTTTGGATAATGAAGTTGTTTGTGAAGTTTGAATCATTAAAAGATCATAGGTTATTCCTAGGGTTAGATAATCCAATGAAGGGGATAGCCTATGTCTGTGAATTACTTTAGTAGAAATTTCATGGTAAGCATGAAATACATATAGGTTATTCCTAGGGTTAGGATAATCTAGTGAAGGGGATAGCCTATGCATAGAATATGTGTGTTCATAGCAAATCAAGCTAGGAAGGTGTTTGAATAGGATGAATCTCACTTGAAGTAATTGTAGTGTAGAAAAATGTAACCTTTACATTTTCTCACTTGTTTGGGCCCTCCTCATTTAAAATGGACTTAATAATGCCTTAATTTAGTGTTGATAAATGTACCCCTTTACATTTTCACACTTATTTGGGCCCTCTTAATTAAATTGAGCTTAATTATGCCTTAATAAGCCCTTTTATTCATTTACAAGCCTAATAAATTACATTTTTTGAAGGGGAAACTCGACAATAATTAATGACTAAACATAACACTTTACATTGAGCAACGTGTGTTCCAAGTACAGGGACCTGGGACCCATTCGCCCATGGGTGATTGGGTCCTCCCTAAACCTTTGGACCTAAATTTAAATTATATTTTTGGTGGTATTTTAACATTTATAAATCCATAATTCAATGTCGTCTTGTGATATTTGAATTTTGGGAAATTAAGGATACATACCTATAAATACAAGGTTATTTCACTAAGTTTTACCTAGCATTTTTCAAGATTTTTAAGAGAAATCAAAGGCATTCAAGAGCAGATATATCAAAGATTTATTGCAGCATTCAAGATCTATTCATCATGTCAAAGTTTTCTTGCATAATGCATGTTTTTGGAGCTAACATTGTGATGTAGGTTTCAAGATCAATTTAAGCATTCAAAGCATCAAATTCAAGTGTCAAGATTTCCATCCAATTCAGCCATTTCATGCAAGTTGCAAACCTCCTAAGATCTCCATTATCAAGGTTTCTACAAGGGTTTGTTGAGTGGTAACATAGTTTTGTTCATTCTTCATTCTCTCTTTCATTTCAAGATTTGATTACCAAAACGGGGTTTGACCAAGGCAAACCCCCATTCACCCAAAAACAAATATTTATCTCTCTTATGTTTGTGATTGTAGATTTAGGTTGAAGAAGGATTGAAGACGTTTTGAAGAGCAAGATTTACAAAGTTGTCAAAGTTTTCAAATCATGGAATCTAGCCTACATATTTGATTTCTGAATTTTCGACACTGAAACCTAGAAAAATTAGAAGCTATAGATATGTGTTAGAGGCTCTTGAAAGTTGCAGAAAAATCTTGAGCAAAGACCCATTCACCCATGGGCAAATGAATCCTAGTCAACCTTCAAAAATTGTCTCTTGGTGATTGTTAAACACATCTCTACCCTTCTCAGATCTGCACTTGTTTTTTTGGTTCTACACATATTGAGTTTAATGTTGTTGTTTCAAGTGTTAGAGTGCATTTTGGAGTTGATTTTCTATTTTTAATTTTTCTCCCCAAAGTGTTGTTTGACCTTGACCCCCATCCTTCAGTCATAAGGAAATCTGAAAATTCTCACATTGACTTAATTCACCTAAGGGTTGTTAGTCAATTCAGTGTGGATCTCATTTCCTAATGAAATAAAGGAAAATAGGT
>VDFB02355033.1:128777-177005 GCA_007258455.2 Sequoia sempervirens
CTTTAGGTGGGCTCTAAATATTTATCTTGTTGCTTCAAGATAAAGAATCAATGAAGCTAAGTACTTTTTCATCTTCAATATGCCTCCTCTTATTCAGTTAAGAATTTCTCCAATTCTGATATTTTAGATTGGTGCTCTTCCTTTTGTGTACTTGGGTAGCCCCCTCTCTATTGGCCCCTTGCTAGTGGGGACCTGGTAAAATTTGTTGGAAAATTTTTGTGAGTGGGTCAACCATTGGACCTATAGATGGTTGTCTTTTTTTTGGGAGAGGTGGGCTATTAAAATTGTTGGTTCAAGCACTCCCTCTTTACAGGTGCATGGTGCAAGTTACTCAGATAAGTTTCATTAAGGAACTATATGCTCTATCTAGACAGTTCTTATGGGTTGGTAGTTTAGCCTCCTCAGAGTGGAGTTTGGTTAAGTGGGGGAATATATGTAGACCAAAAGAGATGGGGGGCTTGGGTCTAAAGTAGGCCATCCTTATTAGTCAAGCTTTAGCAGCCAAGCTTTATTGGAGGTGGTGTACTAATCAAGATCAAGCTTGGGATAAGATCCTTTCTTCTAAATATTTGAGGGGGATGGCTAGGGAAAATGTGCCTAGGATCTCCTTGGTAGGTAAAGGGTCTATGATCCAGGAAACTCTTAAAACAGTTGTTAGCTTAATCAAGCAGAGCTTGCTTTGGATTTATAATAGAGGTTGAAGCCCTCTTCTAGTTTCACTCTTGGGATGGACATACCTCAATCATGACCATGTATCTACATTTACAGAATCTTTGTCTCACCTTCCTAGAGGCTAGCTAGACCCAAGTGGAAGACTTCAAAGTTGCAAAGAGTTTGGGGTAGGTTGAGGTGTTCAAGTGGAAGGATTCTTAAGGTTGGCCACCTGAGGGCTCAGAGGAGGATCAAGAAGAGTTATCTCATATTTTAGTTGGGAGAGCTTGCAACTCTTTTTTGAGGAAGGATATCTTGGGTTGGAGTCTTGATCATAGGGAGGTTACTCGGTGGTTGTTGGGTATAAGGAATTGGATAAGTAGAAATATGGAGGGGAGGATGTTCCTTGGTGAAAGTATGTGTGGAATAAGTTTGCATGGCCTAAATACAAATTTTTCCTTTGGTTAGTTTCTCATAATAGGTGTCTCACTTGGGATAATCTTCAAAAGAGGGGTTTCCAAGGGTTGTCTATTTGCGTCCTATGTGGTAGTAGTGAGGAATATTCATCACATTTTTTATTTTAGTGTGCCTATTATAAGATCATTTAGCACCTTTGGTGGGAGGTTTGGAGACAAACGTGTGTGCATGCCTCATCTTTGGCTGAGTTTTAGAGGAATTTGGGGAGGTCTCCTACTAAGAAGTTTTATCTCTAGGTGGCTTGGGGTATAGGGCCCTCAAGCATGCTTTGGTAGATCTAGTTGGAGAGGAATCAAAGGATCTTCAAGGGAGAGGTGATGGTGGCTCATCAAGTTTGCCAAAGGGCTCTTGGCATGGTTTAGGAAACTATCTAGGCAAGGTGTGATTTGGATATCCCTATAGAGTCTAGAGAGTTGGTGGTGATGTACCTAGGGTTGGGTTTAGTTAGAGATGGGTCAAGGAAAGCTTGTTCTAGAGGAAGGAGACCTAGTAGGAAGATCCAATAGGAAGGTAGATGGTCATTTCCTTCTTCAGTGTCTTGAAGATAGATATTGATGGCTCCTCTAAAGGTAATCCTAGGTTTGCTAGGGTTGGTGATGTTGGGAGAGACAATTCAGGGATTTCATTTTCATATTTTCCATTTTTTAGGGACACCAAACTAATAATCTTATGGAGGCACTTCCTATCCTTATTTCTCTAGTTAAGGGGTGTGCTCTTAGATAGTGCAAGGTCATTTATGAGTCAGATTCTTAGATAGTGGTAACTATATTGAATAAGCAAAAATTGGAAGGGGTGAATTAATAGTTAGATTTGATGGTTCAATAAATTCATTGGCTTAGCAATTATTTGGACTTGGTTTCCTTTGTCCATATCCCTTGGGAGTGGAGCAATATTGTGGATTTTTGGAAAAATGGGCTTCTGAGCATAGGGATAATTGGCATGTTGGTGGATGGGAGCATCTTCACTTTGAATGTTACCAAAGGCCGAGGATGTTGATTCAAGAGGATATTCTTAGGTCTTTAGTGGTGGTTGAAGGGGCTTTAGAGACTTTGGGTCTCTGTTTACTTTTATTTTGCTTTGTAGAGTGAGCCTGGTGGGCCCCTAATGTTTGAGATCTATTTCCTTGATTGTAATGTTGATTTATCTTAATTAAATAAGTTTTTACCCCTTTTTTATTTAAAAATAATAATATAAATAAGAATAAGTGGATCCCTTTACTAAAATTAAGTTTTTTGAATAAGGAAATCAATTAACCTTAGGGTGAAATCACAATACTGTCTCACTTTTTGCCCAAGATGGACATTTACATCAATATTTTTAACTGAATCGTTATCTTCTAAGCCTTATAGTACCTAAACCGTTAAGAATTTGTAGATGATGCAAACTAGTGATTTGTGGCAATTTGTGTGTAGATTTTAAATACTATTTTAAAAAAAAAATCATGAATCTTTCAACATCTCCTTTAATAACTAGTTTTAAACAGAAAAAAAAATATTTTCAGAAAGTAACGTTTGTGCCGTACAACATAAATTTTTTCTATAAAGGATAAAATTCTAATTTTTGAAATATAGATTCTCAACATCAATATCTAGGGAAAGGATATTTTTTCATATTTTTTTGTTACATATATATTTTTTAATTAATTTTTGAAGTCACTGTAACTATAATTTGGACATGCATGTGTGTTGTACAACCTAACTTGTGTATATATCAAAATCCAATTTTTCTTTTTTTAATGTGACAAGGACATCAATACCTAGGGAAAGGGTATTTTTTGAATTTTTTTACAATGGTTTACTATTTTTCCACCTCTATAGAACAAAGTGTTTGATGTTCGAAGAAAAACCTATGTTTGGTAAAAATAAAAAAATTAAATACAAGATAAAATTAAAACATATCAAAACTATACTTGTTGGAAAGCTTATTTCAAGGGCTAAAATCTTGCAAAAGATCATTTCTGAATGACAATATTTAATCCATCAAAAGGTAAAGAAAACATTTTTTTTGCTGGACCATTTTGATAAGTGTGAAGGAGACTCCATTGTGGGTATGATTTAATACTATAGGGGTTCTATTCAAGGGGGTTTGATCTAAGGGGGTCTTATCTATCCCTCTTCAATTAAAAACCTTTAGATGGAACCTCTTAAGGCTAAAATCATTAAGTTTTCTAAAAAAATGATTTCAGACAAACAATCAACATGTCCCAAAAGAGAGACACGCTATTATGGCAACACCCCTTATTTAGATTTGGGAAAAAACATGGGACAAAACATTTAAAATATAAAATTAATAGACATGAAAGCACATAACTACATTTGGTGACTACTAGATAGTTGTCTAATGTTTAAATCATATCTTTTAAACTATAACTCGAAATCCTAACTTCTCATATGTGTTGGAAGAAGAATGATAAAATCTAAACTAGATTGATCTCAAAATTTGGTGGATTGATCATGTACATTGCAAACCTAACCTTGTAGACAAATTTGAACTAGTCAGTTGTGGACTCATATAACCTAATTTGTTTCCAACAGTAATGTCTAAGGATGCACAAGAAATGGTAGTATTGAAAATACCTTAGGAAAGCTACTAAATTATGAGGGTCAAGCTCTCCTTATTTATCCCACTTGAAAGATCAACTTTACAACCTTAGGCAAGTGTTGGTAGATAACAAACAAGCATGCAATGACATAAATGTGAATTATTATACAATTATTGATTCTTTTTTATGCTCCAAATCCAAATGTTCTTAGGAATGCTCCTTTTAATTATTTATAAAATTCAAATTATATAGGACATGATTTAATATTCATATTGATGCCTGTAAATATTAAACATAATGAATAGTTGCATAAATGTGTACCAAGTTAGTTCCCAATGACTAGGAGGAATAGGTAGGAGTTGACAATTTGAAATTTGAAAATTTAAAATTTGTGTTAGATCCAAATGATGCAAGATCACACCCATGCATTGCACTACTGATTCAGGATGGGGAATTTCATATATTAGGATCATGAGTGGATATGTGAAAGTATAGGGAAACAATGGGCAAATATGTGAGAATAGGTGTGGGTATGGTTAGGATAAGATCACATGTATAGAAATATGTGTAAATTAGAGTAATCAAGGATGTATAGGGAGTAGGGAAGGATCCAAACTTAGCACAAAAGTGTGCCACTTGTCACTTTGTAGTTCACTCAAAATAGGCCCAAAACTAAATGGCAATCATCGAGGGCATGAAAATTTCACTATTACATTTTGTTCCCACTTTGAGGTGCACGCAAATCCCAAATGGACATGAATTTTTATGAGTACTTGCAAACATGCATGTAAAGTAAATATTTAAACATAAAAGGATATTGGGTTTCATTTTAAATGATGAACCCAACTAGATATATTTTTGTTTTCATCCACCTCAGAACATGCACTTCATTGGAAGCTACAAAATAAAAAATAAAAAATATGCAATTAGTAGCTTCTATCTTCATCTTTCTAGGAAAATGAAAAATTAGGAATAGAGAGGGAACAGGGTTAGGAAACCTTACATATAATAAAGGGATCTTGAAATACTCTACTCACTATAGTGGTAATAGGATACTATGGAATATTAGACATTATCATGTCATATGGCCAAGATCCATTTAGGCATGGTGATTAGTATTTGTGTAGCATATATCATTACCTAATATCTCAATATAGGAACATTAGTAATAATATATTCGCCTCTCCAATTGTTGCATATATGAAGTGTGTAAGGAATTGAAGGAGAGCGAAAATTAGTACAAGGAGTCTTATTTTATTTTTTAATGATTCATTTCATTGCACCAGCTCTTGCAAGAATGCATAGTGTGTTTCATGTTTCTTATCTTAAAAAAGTATGTACTTGGAAATAATCATGTGGTTTATTCGAGCCTCTCAAAGTGATTGAAATGCGTAGGATTCACCTATGCAATAGAGAGGTAATTTAGTGCAAGGTCTAGTGGGAATAGTATGTTGAGGACAGTGCCACTTGGGAGGACTACCAGGAGATAAAAGAAAGATTTCCCCATCTTTTGCATGAATTTGAAAATAGAAATTGAGACATTTTCTCTTCTTTCTATATGTTATAATACTTTACATCATCAGGGATGATGATTCTCAAGGAGGGGAATATGTTACATCCCACCCTAGATTTCTAAAACTACTTTTTAATTTATGGTAATTATTGTGATGAATTGTGAGACTATAAAATATTGAAAGTTACATATTATGATGGAATTGTGTAGTGTTATATTACTGTATTTGAATGGAATGTTGATGACTATTTGATGATATGAAAATGATGATATACTATGAGATGATTCTATTTCTTTTGAAGCAATTGTCAATGAAAAGGCAATGATATGATCATGATGCAATGGTTCTTTCTAACCACCCATTTGTTTCTTGGGTGAAAATGTGGGAATGATCAGAACACCCTCCAAGGAGAGAGAGGGGGAGTATCACCTGGGAGAAAGGTAAGGTTACGAATTCTCTAGCAACACCATCTATGCTTAGCGTCGGTCAAGTATTTGATCCCTTAAATCTAAAAGTGTCTAGGGATGTCAATAACATACTTGGAGGTAAGTCAACCTAAGGTAGTTGAGTCATGTTCTTTGTTTTGTTTGGTTGTGGTAATTTTGGGTTTAATAACTTTCTTATTTAAATATATATGAGTAAATATATCATGTGAATATATATGTGTGAACAGGAAACATGTATGTATACATATATGTATATATGCATATATGGACGCATATGTACCTACGTAGGCAAGGGAACACATCAACGTATGTACATATACGTTCACATATGTATAGATAAATATATATATGCATAGGTATTTTGTGAAAGAAAATAGCACATACATATGCATATTCATATACATATATAATTTAAAAGCATTGTATTCAATATGCTATTCCTTGATGACTATTGATATTAAATTACAAGTTGAACGTTGAATATCTTGGTCATCATTGAGTTCTATATATATTGTGGCAAAAATGCTAGCATAACAACATGACAATCAATGCCATCGACCTTGCATGACAATGTTATTCCTATGATAATTTTGATAGGCTGCACTAGCCGTGGGTTTATTGTTTTGGCTTGATTCTTTTTAAAGAGGAGCATGTTATATTAGTGTCTTGCTTGGCTCTTTTAAGAGGAGCATATTTGTTATTATGGAAAAATTTATAATCAAGTGTCAATTTCTGGATTGAAACTGTGTTAATTTTATAATCATGTACTGTGGAAACTTGATGCTTTTAAAATTTATAATGTTTAAAAATGCTAATGGAAGGCTTGAAGGGTCGAGGATTAATTGCCACGAAGGTGGCACAAATATTACATTCTTACAATTCAAATTTACCACATAGGAAACTATGACTCTTATCACACAAAGGTAGTTGGATAACTGACTTTATTAACCGCTTCTTGCTTTTGTTGGTCATGGTAATTTTGGAGTGCAGATAATATAATATCTTGGCAACCGTTTGTGTAACCATCTTTGCCCAAAGTGGTAGAGAGTTAAGGAAATCAGATAGTGTTATCTAAATATTATTCTTGTGGTGTATAAAATATTGCATTAATTAAATAAAAATCCAACACATGTTAATAAGACATTAAATCGAAAAAGCTGTAAAAGAAAAACGAAATAAAGCAAACCGTAATCGCAGCTTCTTGAAACCGTCTTATCCTCCTCTAACTTCACCGTTTTGTTGCTTCGAATGGCTCTCAAATCAGCAGGTAGAGCTCAATAAAATGATAGCATTAAGAATGAGATAAAAATAAGAATGCATAATATGCAAAATGCAAAGGGCTATGCTAAAACGAAAGATATTGCTGTGATATTAAAACTACTATTGTATGCAAATGCTGGTGAAAATATGGCTATGTAAATGAGTATACGAAGTGTGCAAGCATGAACAATTATGCATATTGTATGTGGATGATTAACCAAGGCTTGGATTTGCACGGGCTTTTATAGATTTTTCGAACGAGTTTGATTGGTTGAATCGATCGACTGTCCGGATTAAGCTTGTTTTGAACGGACGACGGGAGATTTTCGAAAGTAGAAGAGGAGAATGGAAGGTTTCCCATTTCTTCGAATTTCGTCATTGAGTTTCGAAGGGAAACTTCCATTTCGAAGGATGAGATGCAAATTTGGAAGGGCGAGTTAGCATGAGTTAGAAATTTGGGAAGTGGAGATGAAAAATGAAAACCCACATAATTAAATAAATTATTTAATTATGTTTTTAAAATAAAAATAGGGTGAGGTGGAAAATATTAAAATATTTAATATTTAATTAGGGACGAAGAATATTCCATTATAAAAATATTCAAAATATTTGAATTTTAGGATAGAATGATGATTGAATGTAAATAAATTATAAAAAATTATTTAATTTAATCAAGCGAAAGGTAAAAGATGAGATGAAGAAGATATTCTACTATTTAAATATTAAAAATATTTAAATTCTAGAATAAGATGATAATTAAATATAAATAAATTATAAAAATTTATTTGATTTAATTAAGCGAAAAGATGGAGATGTTAGTAATTAATTTAATTAAAGGTAGAAGAATTTAGAACATGAACGATATAAATAAATAATTAAATTTATTTATATGTAGATGACATTAGAGGAATTAATTAAATAAATCATATTTAATTAATTAACAAGCTTAATCATGACCATTTTTAGACATATACATTTTGCCCCTCTTTGAAGTGATGTGTAAGACACATTGCTTCAAAGAAAATAAGATTTTGCCCCTGATGTACTTTCGATGTTTCTGCTGATGATGCCCCCTTGGGAGGTAAATCACGGATGAGAGAGAAAGTGGTTTAGCTCGCGACAGAAAAAATAAATGTCCATTTCGAAAATAAAGTCACATTTTACCCTTGGTTGACCTTTAAAAGGTAAAAAGGTTGAGAGAGACAAGTCATTTGCACTTTTGACTGTGGTAAAACTGTAGCTGTGAAAGCGACATTGCGACATTGAGATTCCTTATCATCGCCATCGATTCAAGAGATCGCGCCGATACCAGAGGCCAGCTGCTTATGGACCACCGGTGAGTCGATCTAACCCCCTGTGCTTTCGAATTTTTTCTATTTGGATTGAAATTTCCATGATTTTTCGCGGATTTAGTTTTAAAGTTTACGTTCGCGGGCATACAGTAAAATTTAGGCGCTTTCGAAAAAAACAGGCGTGCATACGGTAGAAACAAAGGCGCATAGGGTATAGTTTAAAATTTCGTAAGAAAAACCAGTGTAGCGCATCTCGTAGAAACTAGCGCGCATATAGGAGAGATTCAAAAAATTTAGGGATAGGGCGCATATAGGGAGAACAGACGCGCATATGGGAAAGCGCACATCCAACAAAAACAGTGGCGCATTTGATGAATGAAGTGGCGCATACGGGAAAATGCGCATAGGGCACCTGTTTAAGCGCATAGAGTGAAAACTACAACGCATATGGGATTGAGCGCATTCTGTAAAAAGAATGGCGCATCCAGTAAATAGTCAAAATGAATGTTCCAATGAAAATGATTATTTTGTATTGCTTCCTTAGTCAATAGATAGGTAAATTGTCATGTCATCATGTTGATATGGATAGAAATGATAGGAAAATTGAATGATTGATTGATAACCTTGCTTCCTAGGATAGAAAACAAAGAGTAAATGAAACTGATATGACGTCTGACAAATTTGCTTCCTACGATAGAAAACAAATAGTAATTGACAGTAGGATAGATGTGATATGATATCCAGCTTGATAGAGTTGATTTGATTTGATTAATAGGACTGATTGTGTGATATGGGTCACTGATTTGATGCATTGATGTGAGTCACTGATATGAGTCTGATATAGGTCTGATATAGTTCACTGATATAGGTCTGATTTTATTTTGTTTGAATATGTGATATGATTCTGATGGATAATCCTTGTGATGAAAAATAGGAGGTTTTCAAAAACCTCCAGATTAGAGAGCAGCATTCAGCAGGATGGGATAGGATCCCTGAGTTGACCCCTGCTGACAGAGCAGTGATTGATGCGTGCAGTTTGAGACCCTTGTTGGCGATGCCGCCGATTAGGGTCAACAGAGGATTGTTGACAGCACTAGCAGAGAGATGACACTCGGAGCACAACACCTTTCACATGCCGACCGGTGAGGTGACAGTGACTCCCGAGGATGTATACAGGATCTTAGGTATTCCGGTTGTTGGAGCCCTTGTATATTACGATCACAAGGAGATTGGAGGTACGGATGCTCCGAGGAGAGTGTATGGAGATGCACAGATAGCCGGGTATTGGGTACCGTGGGCAGACTTTCACGGATATCCAGCCTTACTAGCAGTTTTGGGTGCTTTCATCAGAGGTCTCCTTTGTCTGGATCGCCGGGCAAAGGGATTGTCAGTGGGATGGGGCAGGATTCTAGAGCAGATGATACTACAGCCAAGGAGATATGCATGGAGGAGCTATATGTTAGCTCATCTCTATCATGATTTGCACCAGGTAGTTTACAGAGGATCCTCCAGTTTATCATGCAGGGTGACAGTGCTACAGATCTGGGCCTGGGAGCATTTTGCTATGACGAGGCCGGCATGCCCCAAAGTGAGGGCACCAGGCAGGCCATATATCTACATGTACTCTGAGTTCCTTACCCAGCCCAAGCTGGGCAAGGTAGATTATTGGAGACGACTTCTGGACGACATATATACGGTCATATGGTGACCATATTTGGATTGCGAGCCCTGGGCTACTGATGATACAGAGATGCCCTATGTATGTATTCTGCAGTTTTTGATAGGGAGGACTCCCTTCATTTTAGAGAGATTTCTGGCATTGCGGGTGCAGAGGCAGTTTGGGTTCACTCAGGGGATGCCGCAGGGGGTTGCACACTACGCCCGGAGCAGAGATGAGGCTGGATGGGGACCATGTATTATATACCAGGCCGCCTATACAGAGTTTATGGCATTAGCACCTGAGGCATGGGTGGACAGACGAGACATTGTGGATGCTGGGATGTCCGATGAGTATGCTGCTTATTTCCATATGCATCCGTTTCCACGATTTACTAGCCCAGATGAGCCAGCACCGATTGTGGTAGTACCGCAGCCCATAGCAGGTGGACAGGATGATGTGGCCAGTGGTGAGCAGGGAGCAGTTGGAAGAGAGGAGGTGGAGAGTGGAGAGGAGGAGGGCTCAGATGATGATGATGATGGGGATGATGGCGGGATGGGAGGACATGCACTGGGTAGGTCAGGGCTGGATATCCTGAGGGGTGTGCAGATTATGTGGCGACCGAGGATAGGGATAGGGAGGCAGACAGTGATCTGGATGGCCTCCTCCTCGCAGCAGGGACAGATGGCCACTCTTCAGGCTCAGGTGTAGACATTGCAGGGGCAGCAAGGTCAGATGCAGAGTTAGTTATCGCAGGCACAGGCTTTTATTGTGCAGCTACAAGCACAGCTCGCCCGGGCACAGGCACAGGCATAGACACAGGCACAAGAACCTGCCCCAGACCCACAATTAGCTCAGGTGATCGCAGAGAGAGATGCATTCAGGCGACGGGCAGTAGAGGCTGAGGGCGTGGCTCAGAGACTGATGGGCACTATAGAGAGTGTGTCACTGCGAGAGGCCATTGGAGAGGGTATGGAGATGGCTAGGGAGGCTGAGTACTACAGGGTGAGATATGAGGAGCTATGTCCTCCAGAGCGCAGAGAGCCATATCCACGATCCCACAGCAGGACCCGGAGCAGATCACGGACACATACTCAGAGCAGAGGAGTGACAGGGCCACGACAGGACCCAGATGCAGGCTAATGAGAGAAAATAAATAAAAATAATAATAAAAACAATATGGAAAAGAAAATGATATTGAAATGGATGAAATACAAACAAATGTGAAATGAAATGCACCTGGAATGTTAATGAAATGGACGATGCAACCAATATGAAATGATGGAATGGTAATGGATGCAATAATGAAGAAATTAAATTAATATGAAATGATATGAGATGCAATGATGATGAAAATGCAATGATGATAAAATGATATGAAAATGAGATGAAAATGTAAATGATAATGATACAAATGTTTGCATTGTCCTCCACAAATAGTCCAAAAGATGACAGCCATTGACCCTTCGAAAACTTGCGATGCAAAATCCAATATGCAGTTATGTACAATGACCTAAAATGAAATGCAACTAAATGAAGCCGATCATTTTGTTGAGCCTTTTAGTGAGCCTGCTTAAATCATCATAGAGTGTTTTAAAATGTTGGAAGTATGTACAAGCATCAGAGGGGAAATTAGCACCAATGATGACCTAAGTACAACTTTCATGATTTTTGATATAGCAAGTGAACACAAGCACCTAGGTATAATTGAACCGAGATGACCTGAGCATTTCTTGCGTAAACAAACAAAGACTAACCACCATCTGATGCAAATTTGGAACTGTCATCAATGATAATCTTTGGAGAATCATGTCTCGCAACATATTTGCAACAGATAAATGATTAACCTCCAGACAACAGACAAAGAAAAATCATCCTCTTTCCTTGCTACTCTAGTTCAGTACATGATTGAGTGTGCTCCAGAGAAATGATATCGAAAAATAAACAACCATTATTCAAAAATGAAACATTGTGATTCCAAACATTAGTCAGATTAGAGATCATCCAGATATGAGTCATGGTAAGGTACGCAAATTGAAAGCCACTGTGATATGGATCAATGTTTGGATGCTTTGATTTGGTTTAGTTGCTTTGTTTTGCGTGATTTGTTTCGATGTCATTGTCTTACTATTTTGGTAAGATCTGAAAGTTGATTGCCCCCAGTGTTCCCAGATTTGCCATTGGTATTAACACAACTTGTTGAAATGAATATATACAATAATCAAGCCATGATAAGATGTTATCATTCGAGGCAAATGATGAGAGCATGGTGCTAGTGTGACCCTAAGATGATGAAAAAGATGCATGAAAATGAAGGTTGGAAAAGTAAATGTAGAACAAGAACTAATAGATGGAGAGCTTCCAAATAGCGTCTATTTGCCAGATTTTCACTATTTGTTTTTATTGCATTTTTCTTGTCAATAGACTGCCTGTTTGCCAGGTTTTCACCCTATGACGGTTTTTTTTTTTTCAGGACATTTTCTATTTTTTTGATATTTCTTCAGGACTTTTTCTGATTTTTTTGGTATTTCTTCAGGATTTCTTCAGGACTTTCTGATGATGATAATTGTCTTAGACATAATACTTTTTCAAATGCATGCTGTTGATAGGCTCGTCAAACAAGTCCCCTTCTGGCGTTGATAACTTGTAGGCTTCTGAACCATAGACTGCGATAACCACGTAAGGACCTAGCCAATTTGGCTCAAACTTTCCTTTCTTCTCTCTATCTTGCTGATTACGTGGGTTCTCTTTCAGAACAAGATCACCCACTTGAAAGGTACGTGGTTTTACCTTGTGGTTGTAGCTATGAGACATCATTTGTTGATAAGCTTTCAAATGATCAGCTGCTCTTTGTCTCTTCTCATCTAGGAGTTCTAGTTCTTGGAGTCGGGAAACTCGGTATTCATCATCTGTTGTTAGGCCTTTCAATGATACTCTGAGTGAGGGAATCTCCACTTCTAAGGGCAATATGGCCTCTGCTCCATAGACAAGGGCAAATGGCGTTGCTCCTGTTGGTGTGCGGACACTGGTTATGTAGGCCCATAGAGCAGGATTGAGTTGAACGTGCCAATCCTTCCCTGAAGTATTCACTGTCTTCTTCAAGATTTTCAATATTGTTTTATTTGAGGCCTCTACTTGGCCATTCCCTTGTGGATAGTAAGGTGTTGAGTATCTATGTTGTATGCGAAATCTCTCACAAAGTTCATCAACATCCTGATTTTTGAATGGACGTCCATTATCTGTGATAATGGAGTTGGGAATGCCATACCGACAAATGATATAGTTGAGTATGAATGATGATATTTGTTTACCGGTAACTTTATTAAGAGGGACTGCCTCAATCCACTTGGTGAAATACTCTGTTGTTGTGATGATGAATTTATGTCCATTTGATGAAGAAGGATGAATCTTACCTACTAGATCTAACCCCCATTGAGAAAATGGCCAAGTTGGTGTGAACGGTTGTAATTCTTGTGCAAGAGCATGGATGAGATTCCCATGAATTTGACATTTTGAACATGTTTTCACAAAAGTAAATGATTCCCTCTCCATTGTAGGCCAGTAATAACCCATTCTAATCAATTTTTTAGATAAGGTCAGTCCACTTGAATGAGTACCACAGATGCCACCATGAACTTCTTGTAAAGCTTTGTCAGATTCTTCACTTTCAAGACATCGGAGTAAAGTACCATCAAGACCACAGCGATAAAGGGTGTCAGCGATGAGGGTATAGCGAGTGGATTGGCAGATAAAGTTGCGTTTTTGGTTACGAGATAAATCGTGTGGTAAGATGTCATCTTTGAGGTAGGTATAGATTTTTCTGTACCAAGGCGAATCAGATCCTACCAAATGACAAATGATTTGGCTTTCAGGGGTATCATATGCAGGTGTAAATGATTGTTCCACTAGAAATTCATAACGATTTTGAGTTTCTGGGAGTTGTAACAATGATGCGATTGTAGCCATAGCGTCGGCTGCTTTATTATCAAGCCTTGGAATTTGTGTGAATTTAATGTCCACAAAGTATTTCTTGAAGTCATCCACCATCTTTTTATAAGGTAGTAGTTTTTCATCTTTAGTTTGATAGTCATCATTGATCTGAAAAATGACCAATTGTGAGTCACCAAACACCTGTAATTCTGTTATTCTCCATTCCAGTGCTATCTTGAGTCCAGTGATTAATGCTTCATATTCAGCTATGTTGTTGGTGCATGGAAACATTAGCCTATATGAACGAGGAATGGTATGCCCTTGAGGGGCGACAAAAAGTATGCCTGCCCCTGATCCATGTTGAGTGAAAGAACCATCAAAATATAAGGCCCACGTTTGTTTAGATTCTGCAGTGAATACATATGCATCTAGAAATTCAATGTGCAAGGGATGATCTGCTTGTAGTGGTGCCTCTGCTAATTGATCAGCTATAACTTGTCCTTTGATTGCCTTACGATCAACATAATGGATATCAAACTCACTCAGAATCATTACCCATTTGGATAACCTTCCTGTCAATGATGCCTTGCTCAACAAATACTTGAGTGGATCAATCTTTGAAACCAAATTGACTGTATGGGTCAACATGTAATGTTGAAACTTCTGGGAAGCAAAAACTACTGCCAGGCAGGTCTTCTCAATAGAAGTGTAGTTGAGCTCATGACTTGTTAGTGTTCTACTAATGTAGTAGATTGCACGTTCCTTTCCAGTAGTGTCTTCTTGTGCTAGCAGTGCCCCCAGAGATGTCTCTGTTGCAGCAATGTATAAGATGAGTGGTTTGTCTGGATTTGGTGATACGAGAATTGGTGGAGTCATTAGATATTCTTTGATTTTCTGGAAAGCCAATTCACATTTGTCATCCCACTTGAAAGGAACATTTTTATGCAATAGATGTGTGAATGGTAGACTTTTGTTGGCCAATTGTGGAATGAATCTCTGTATAGATTGAAGTCGTCCTTGCAGTGATCTTAACTGACTGATGTTCTTTGGTGGAGGAATTTCCATAATTGCTTGAACTTTTGCTGGATCTACTTCAATTCCTTTTTCTAAAACAATGTACCCCAAGAGTTTTCCAGATTTGACCCCGAAAACACATTTCTTAGGGTTGAGGCGAACTTTGAATTTTTCTAATCTTGCAAATATTTTGGACAATATTTCAAGATGTCCTTCTCTAGTGTATGATTTTGCCAATATGTCATCCAAATAATCTTCCATGAAGACATGCATCATGTCATGAAAGATGGTAGTCATGGCTCTTTGGTAGGCAGCCCCAGCATTTTTCAGACCAAAAGGCATGACGTTCCAACAATAAGTTCCCCATGGACACGTAAAAGCTATTTTCTCCTGATCTTCAGGTGCAATCTTGATTTGGTTATATCCAGAAAAACCATCCATTAATGAATACATGGCATGGCCAGCTGTTAGATCAACTATAGTGTCGATGTTTGGTAATGGAAAATCATCTTTAGGGCATGCTTTGTTGAGATCTTTGAAATCTGTGCCTTTTCTGACAGTTTTATCTAGTTTGGATACAGGTACAATGTTAGAAATCCATTCTGCATAGTCAATTGGTCTTATGAAGCCCACATCAAGGAGTTTTCTTAGTTCTTCCTTAACCAATAATGCAACATGAGGGTGCATCTTTCTAAGTTTTTGTTTCACCGGCTTGGTCCCTGGTTTGATGGACAAGTGATGCATGATAAGATCAGGATCAAGACCAGGCATGTCAGCATAAGACCATGCAAAATTGATCTAATTTTCCTTTAGGAATTCCATGAACTTTGGTATTTCTTGCTCTGTCATTGATGCAGCTAACTATAAAATTCTTGGTTTGTCAGAAGTTTCAAGATTGATAGCATTTGTAGGCTCAATCAGAATAGGCGATCGTTCATGGTAGTGCTCCAGAAGAGTGTCAAGAGTCCCATCATCTGGCGCCTCAAAGAGGTTTTCACCATCTGATACGCTCTTTATTTTATCTTTTGTTTGATCTAATACTGCCAGATTCTGGTTTTCACCATTAGATATTTCTTTTATATTTTTACTTTTGCAGCTAGGAGACTTGACACTCTCCTGATCAAAAACTCTATGTCGAAAATCACTAGTGGAACAATCATTTGTATCCTCTGCAGAAAGGAAGTTTACAATAGCTTCATCATTTGGAAACATAGGTATGTTAATAGGTTCGGTAGAATCGCAATCAATGAGGTCAGGATGGATTAAAGGTAGAGGATCGTCAGGTTGTATGAAATCGGCTATGGTTAAGGTCATAACAGGGTGGTCTGTAGGATCCGAGGTATGAGGTGAATCAATGATGATACCGTCCTCATGATAGTCTTGTTCGTTTAGATCTGATTCAGTATTACTAGAATCATAGTCAATTTGTGGTTCAAATTCTTGTGGTTGGGACCCTGAACCTTGTCCTTCAATTAGAGTTGGGGCATATTGGTGTATTACATCCACTTCTTTGTCCCTCCAAAACTCATTATTATAAATGGTGTCCCATTCATATTCAGTAGAGTCTTTGTCAGAATTGTTATCTAGGAAATTCTGAACTGTTGCCAAACATGTTTTTCTGGAATCTGAGCTTTCTTGTAATGTGAAGACATTGTCGTGTTTGGATTTTCTTTCTTTAGAGTGAGTATCATAACCCAATCCCATTTTCTCTTTTGCAGCAAGTCCGCGGAGGTGAATGGGTTCAACTACTCCTTCCTTCCTTTTTCCGATAGGTCCTTCGTCATAGCCCATCTTCTGCATGATTAAATATCCTTTTCCATATTTGTCTGCGGGTAATTTGACATTAGAAATTGCTTCATCGTCATCTTTATAGAGCCAATTTAGAATTTCGATATCCTCAGGGTTTTCCATGGGGAATTTTTCTTTGATGAATTGTCCATTAAATTTTGTAATTGACTCTATTGGCTTTTGCTTTGATGTTGAAGCTGCTGATACTTGGTGTTCCCTGATAGATGGCTGTCCATGTGATCCAGGTGACGTAGGTAAATTGGCAAGGCAAAGAGAATATTCTCCAACTCCATGATCCTTGAATTTCAGCTTTTTGTCAAAACTATTAGTCAATTGACTAATTTGTGTGTCAATTTTTAGAGAAGTACTAGCATGAGCTTCTCGATTATTAGGGACCAAAGTATCTTGACTGGCTTTTATGTTGGCACAAGTCTAAATGTTGGAATTATCAGCAGGTATCGTGATTTCTTGCCCATCATAAGGAAACTTGAGACATTGATGATAAGTTGATGGGACGACTTGCATTTCATGGATCCAAGGACGGCCCAACAAGATGTTATATGCCAGATCACGGTCCAGTACTTGACAGAAAGTATTCTTTATAACAGGGCCCACTCTGATCGGCAGCATGATTAGACCTTTAGATGTTCTTTCTTCATCATCATAGGCTTTTATGGTAATCTTTCTTCTGAAATCAATGGAGTCCTCAGAAAATCCTAAGGCTTTGACCAACTTCAAGGTACAAATGTTCAAACCAGCACCTCCATCTATTAGAACTCGTCTAATGCGAAACTTATGAATCATGACTTCTAAGTACAAAGAGGAGTTATGGGGATGAGTTATGGAAACGTCATCTTTATCAGAGAATGAAAGGAAAGTGGGTGAGGACAAATGCCCTACCATGGCTTGAAATTGATTCACATCCAATTCAGTTGATACATTGGTTTCACTGAGGGCTTTTTCGAGAACTTCTTTATGGGCTGGAGAAATCCTTAATAGTTCCAAAATTGAAATTTGAGCGGGGGTTTTTCAAAGTTGATTGACCAAATCATATTGATGTTGAGGTGGGGATTCAATGGATTTTGAAGAAGCGCCTTTCAAGACAACTTTAGCTTGCGCTCTTGTTGTTGCGTTGACTTCCCTATATTCCACCTTCTCGTTGACTTTAATGACATTTACCCGCTCATCGTCTGCGTAGAGATGGTTGATTATATGATCATCATTGATGTGATTCACTTTTTTGTTAGAAGACTCACCTTTTTGATAATTAGGTAAAGGATTACGAAATGCTTGGTGGTCTTCATTGGTTTGTTGATTTCCTTCTATTGTGATGATATCATTGTCAATCAAGTCTTGAATAGCATTCTTCAAGGCTTGGCAGTTGTTTGTACGATGACCCTTACACTGATGATAATCACAATAGTGTGCCTCATTCCATGATGGAGGTTTTACACTGGGTTCATAATTCCGTTGAGGCAGTAAAGTAATGACATTTTTGGCCATCAACTCTTTGAACGCGGATTCTACAGATTGAACCAATGGCGTGAAAGTTCTTCTATTTGAGAAGAATGAAAATCTTTGCGGATTTGAATTTGAGGTGTTCCCTAAAGAATTTTGATTGTTATTGTTTCCTCGGTAACCCTGGTTGTTGGAAATCCCTTGATGGGGAGTAGAGTTTTGATTTGTATTATTCCTTGGTAGAGGAGGATTATTCCCATGATTTGAAATTGAGTTGACATTGTTGTTGCGAGTGTTTAGAGTACTGAGGACAAATGGTTTGGTCAAGGCATGATTCGCGTCCACAACACCATCGTTCACCATATTTTTGTTGCGAGTCCAGAATTTGGATTTGTCCTAATTATTGTGATGGTTAGATGAGTTAGGATTTTCTTTGTCATGTTTTATTATGCTTCTTTTGACCAAATCATTTTCAATGGTTAAGGCATCTTCGATCATTTTCTCAAAAGAAGAGGGACAATGTAAGTTCAAGTGATAGCTCATTTCTGAATTTAAACTGTTGATGAAAGTAACCATCTTTTCTTTCTCAGGGACATGACATGGGTATCTGGCAAACATTCTTCTCCATCTCTAAAGAAACGTAATGAAAGGTTCACCAGGTTTTTGTGCAACTTTACAAAGGTCTATCATGGTGATCTGATGTTGTATGTTGTAAGTATACTGTGATATGAATAGGTTGATCAATTCTTCAAAGGTTTTGATGGGAGGTGTGATCTTGGATAACCATTCCATAGAGTGTACTCCGAGACTCCTAGGAAACAGTCGCATCAGGTAAGTATCTTCGTGAGCGAATTCCAATGTCAGGTTTCTGAAGTCTCTGACGTGATCAATTGGATCCATTTTCCCATTATATCGATCAAACTTTGGCATTTCACAATGCTTGGGAAAAGGAATCATGTTTAAACTTCTGTCGAAAGGATAAGGATAGATGTCCTCCAGAGTGCATTTCTTTGTGGTTGTTCCCCCTTGTAATTCTTTAACTTGTCCTTGAAGTGCCTTGATTTGTTGGGTCAAGGCACTAAGATCTGAAAGAGGTGTTTCTTCAGGTTTGTTTTTCAAGTTTTCTGTGTCAAAGTCATGAGGTAATTTAGCCCCTTGTTCGGCTAGATAGCGAAAATATTTTCCTTGTCTCGCTGCAAGATCTTTTCAATGGCTTTATGGAATTTTGGATCTTGTTCAGCCTCTCTGAGACGTTCCTCTTCTTGTTCTTCATCACTATCCACTTGATTTTTATCTCTATAATTATGAAAAGGATTTTCTTCTCTATTGTCCATGTTGTTGTTAAAGAGTGGATTTTGATTTATGCTAAAAATAGGATTACTACTTTTTCCTTCCTATTGAGTGTTCTGAATATGACTTTCTTTCTGGATTGTATCCTTCAATTTATTGTGTTGAGACCTTGTGGAGATAGGCATATGTTTTTGGAAAGATTCTTCTAAACTTAGATCCTAGTTTTGACAAGTGCAAATGGTGATGATGTCTTGATCCGATAAGATATGTAATCTTATGATATGATCAAGGATGCTCCTAACTTATTGGTTGTGGCTTCCAAGATGATAAAGGATTTCAGAATCCTGTTGGGGGAAGTTGAGCCAAAAATTAGAAAGCTTGTTTTTGAAAGGTGCACTTTAAAAGATTTTGATCTTCATTTTCAAGGAGATTCTCTCAAGATCTTTGAAGAATATGGCTTGGGTGTGAAGGATATTCTATGGAAGGTTGTGGTATGTTGTCAAATTCAAGAGGTTGGTTATGATTATGCCATTGTGATAGAGCTCTTCTTTGATAATAAGCTCGGGAATCTAAGGGATCTACAGCATATTCATCAGTGAATCCTCTAACAAAATCCTGATATCTGTGAAGAAATCCTCGATAGTGAAGCAAGACTTGTCGACTTTTGTACAAGAATTTTCTCTTTTGTAGTGTTTTCTTATATCCTAACGGTTTCTTAGGTTTTCTGATTCTCTTGAAAACTGATTTCTTGGGAAACTTTGTTGACTTCCAATCCCTAAGCATGGAAAAGGTATTGGGAATGTTTTTGAAGCAATGATATGACAAAACTCCTAAGTGGCTTTCAGTTGTTGTTCTTCATGTTTCTTTTGGATAATCTCTTTATCTGAATTAATGTAATGGAAGACACAACAAAACACTTTTTGAAAACAGTTGTTCTTAAAGCCCTATACTAACATGAAGTGTTTGATCAAGAAATGTTTTTCATCAAATGTTTTCACAGGTTTTTCACATGAAAGACAGTTCAGACAGACTCACTCTTAAGTGCTCAAGTAGGTCATTCTAGTAATCAATAGCCCACATCTTAGAACTGCGTCGACTCACACAGCCGTGTCACCCCCGAAGGGGCGCCCGTGTTTTTGTCTTTTGCAGGCGCGTACTTAGAGTTATGGAAGTGGATACTGGATCCCCTGAGCAAACAGTCCTTGGCAGTTATATGGTGAGTGTCTTGGGGGCAGATTCTTCCCTCCCCTTGCACTGTGATTATTAGAATGTTTGGCAACTGACTCGGCTGGCTACTACACTAGGTTCGTAGTAAGGATTTCCGTTCGGTGCGGCAATAATAAACTCCCTCAGGAGACCTCCCAACCTTTAGAACAAAGGCTTTGGGGATGGTTATTTTGCACACTATCGGCAAAAGAGGGTTTCCCCAGATCTGCTTTAAATTTTATAGTGGGGCGGAATAGCCTGGCTTTGGCTTGAACCCACTTGAGTCGTTCCCGTAGGGTGAGTACTTTTTCCCACTACGGCAGGCTCTCTACAAGATGTAACAATAAAATTGCATGAAATTAAAAGGCAAGTCTGGTATTCTGATCACCTAGTTAAGGGGAGAGCATAGACCTATTGCCAAAATCACAGCAAGCAAATGTTCTTTTTAAAATCCAAATAACAATGAGCTATTCTAATTGAAGATATTGCTTCACCAAAAAAATAGATTGTTCAATTTTAACTGCAAGATTCATCGTTTGGTGGCTATCCTAGATTGCTTCATTTTATCCCGATGTGGCTACCCTAGGATTGCTTCGTTGTAAAACTTTAGAAAGGAAACATAATTCTATCTGCAGAATGCGTCAGACTCAGAATTCTGTAAATTTTGTTATAGTCTATATGTGCCTAAATAGAGGCTGTATGCACCGAAAC
Source organism: Sequoia sempervirens (assembly GCA_007258455.2). Lineage (NCBI taxonomy): Eukaryota > Viridiplantae > Streptophyta > Pinopsida > Cupressales > Cupressaceae > Sequoia > Sequoia sempervirens. The sequence continues at coordinate 150,014 of VDFB02355033.1, forward strand.
ATATATGCGCCAGAACAGAGACTGTATGCGCCGAAACATATATGCGCCAGAACATAGACTGTATGCGCCGAAACAAAAACTGGATGCACCCGAACAGAAGCTAGATGCGCCGGAACAAATACTATAAGCGCCTAAACAGAGACTGGATGTGCCGTAAGAAAATGTCAAAATAATTATTGTGCATATGAGAAGAAAATTATATGCGCCTTAACAGTCACTGTATGCGCTTTAACAACCACGGATGCGTCGTAACAGTCACAGGATGCGCCGTAACAGTCACGGGATGCGCGTCGAAATTCTGCAAAATCAAAAGTTAAAGTTTTCCGTATGCGCGTCAGGAATTTTTGAATGTGCTTAAACGTCAGAATTTTTCGAAGAACCGATTCCAGAAATCTGAAACTGTCAAAAACGAACTTACAAAAAATGTTAAATTCGTGGGTTTCGGCCCCACGATGGGCGCCATTTTAATGTGGTGTATAAAATATTGCATTAATTAAATAAAAATCCAACACATGTTAATAAGACATTAAATCGAAAAAGCTATAAAAGAAAAACGAAATAAAGCAAACCGTAATCGCAGCTTCTCGAAACCATCTTATCCTCCTCTAACTTCACCGTTTTGTTGCTTTGAATGGCTCTCAGATCAACAGGTAGAGCTCAACAAAATAACAGCATGAAGAACGAGATAAAAATAAGAATGCATAATATGCAAAATGCAAAGGGCTATGCTAAAATGAAAGATATTGCTGTGATATTAAAACTACTATTGTATGCAAATGCTGGTGAAAATATGGCTATGTAAATGAGTATATGAAGTGTGCAAGCATGAACGATTATGCATATTGTATGTGGATGATTAACCAAGGCTTGGATTTGCACGGGCTTTTATAGATTTTTTGAACGAGTTTGATTGGCTGAATCGATCGACGGTCCGGATTAAGCTTGTTTCAAACGGACGGCGGGATATTTTCGAAAGTAGAAGAGGAGAATGGAAGGTTTCCCATTTCTTTGAATTTCATCATTGAGTTTTGAAGGGAAACTTCCATTTCGAAGGATGAGATGCAAATTTGGAAGGGCGAGTTAGCATGAGTTAGAAATTTGGGAAGTGGAGATGAAAAACGGAAACCCACATAATTAAATAAATTATTTAATTATGTTTTTAAAATAAAAATAGAGTGAGGTGGAAAATATTAAAATATTTAATATTTAATTGGGGACGAAGAATATTCCATTATTCAAATATTCAAAATATTTGAATTTTAGGATAGAATGATGATTGAATGTAAATAAATTATAAAAAATTATTTAATTTAATCAAGCGAAAGGTAAAAGATGAGATGAAGAAGATATTCTACTATTTAAATATTAAAAATATTTAAATTCTAGAATAAGATGATAATTAAATATAAATAAATTATAAAAATTTATTTGATTTAATTAAGCGAAAAGATGGAGATGTTAGTAATTAATTTAATTAAAGGTAGAAGAATTTAGAACATGAACGATATAAATAAATAATTAAATTTATTTATATGTAGATGACATTAGAGGAATTAATTAAATAAATCATATTTAATTAATTAACAAGCTTAATCATGACCATTTTTAGACATATACAATTCTTATGCTAAAAACGAAGGGGGAATGGATTATGCAAAAACATATTGGCTAACCTTAGCAAGGGTGTAGTTTGGGAGTGATATAAAAGGGCAATCAACTATGGGAAGATTCATTATCATCAAAGTTGCATTTTGAAGTAGGATGGATAAGAGAATAGAGTTAGATGTTTTGTGGAGAGAGTTCAAAAACAATAAAATAATAGAGAATTAGGTGTAAGCTTCAAAGGAGGTTCACTTTATCATTCTTGTGTATATAGAAGGAAGAATCAAATTGTTGTAGCTTAAGTTTTCAGAGTAAGAACAGTTCGTTGAGTAGAGGATTGGTTGCATACAACTTGCCAAGTTAGTGAGCAGGCATGATACTATCGGGTCTTTTCCTTCATGGGTCGAACAGTCAGTTCGATTTAACCCTAGGTCATATATGGTACTCCAAGTCGAGTAGGGTGGGTTCAAAAAAATGATTTTGCTCTCAAGTAGCGATTGTATATATTACAAATACTTTGGCCAAAGTAAGTGTAGTTGTCTTTGCATGCACTTGTTGGTTCTTTGGGACTCAGATTGCTTAACTAATTAGAGTTGTATTACATAGTTGGAAGGTATCCATAGTTGTAGGATGGTATTAGTTAAGTAGGGCACAACACTAGAGCTCAGATGGTAGAACTAAGAGGTTTCTTAACTAAACTCTTTGTTGAAGGGAAGAGCCACTTCTAGTTAGGAAGGTGTGTGTGGGACCATATGTTCGTGGTTGGAGGTAAAGCACCTAGGTGATGCTCTCACTCTTGTAGATGACATGTCAAGTCTTGGAAGATAGAAAGTATCCAAAGATGGGATCTTTGAGCTTGTTTCTTATGTTATTATTATTTTTAAATTAAATCAATTATGTTGAAATGAAAAACTTGGAAAAAGATGATTACTCTTTTCAGTTGAAAAGCATTGTTAGATGATATGATATATTTATGTGTAATCAGTTATACAGTTGCATATTCTATTATGAAAAGAAAAATTTTATGCCTCGTTTTTATATGTTGATAGTTTATTACTAAATGGTAAAATTATCTTGTTAATTTCGTATTAGAAGGAGGTGGTTGTTACATGGAGTGGTTTAATTCTCAAAGATAGACCTTAAATTGGGCTACTATATGATCTAAATATAAGAGAATGATATCCCTAAGACCAATTCTAGTGCCACTATGAATTTTTGGTCATGACATTTAGCTTGACGAATATGTCTGGATAATGTTCTAGTCATGTATGAGCTAAGTGTTCATGAAATAGTTGAGAAACTTTGTCCTCATCTTCTTCAATGAATTTATCATAAACAACAAGACATAGGAAGATAAATTAAGGCACATAATAAAGGTGTTGGGGATTTTGGAGACATGGACTCTTTTTGTCAAAGAGCCTAGATGTGAAATTTTTATGATATAAAATTTATATCTAGGGCACATCATTAACACAAAGGGAGAACTATTAGACTTGGAAAAGATCAAAGTGATTGTGGATTGACTTCCCCTCAAGACTCTAACCCAACTATAAGGATTCCTTGGACTTTGTAGGTGCTGCAATTTTTTTTTAAATAGTTCTCCCAGCTTGCTACCTCCTTAATAGATCTAACAAAGGAAAGAGCCTTCATGTGGATGTAAGTAGCACAATAATATTTTGAGAATTTAAAGGATGTAATGAGCTCATTCCTAGTGTTACCTATTTCTCATTTTCTCCTTCCCTTTGTTTTAGAATGTGATGCTTCTAGAGAGTGAATATGAGCCATGCCTGGATGTAAAATAAACACCCCATTACCCTCAAGATATAAAAACTTATGGAGGTGGAAAGGATATTCTCAATCTATAGTAAAGAGATGTTAGCCATCATGCACACTTCAACAAAGTTTTGGAAATACCTTATTGGTTGTAATTTTTGGTCAAAATAGATCACGACATACTGAAATATTTTTTTAGTCAAAAGGATATGAATGAGCACTAGAAAAAATAGAAGAATTTGATTTTGATATTGAGTACTTCAAGGGAAAAAAGAATATTATTGTTGATTCTTTATCTAGGCGGCCAAATTTGAGATCAGTATCCAACATCTCCACAAATTGGATGGTTGATATGGTTGGGATTAGGGTGTCTTGACCTTTGCAATTCATAGAATTTATAAATATTTATCCTAATGTTTATTGCATTCTAATATCAAGTCATATTGTGGGACCTACTGGTTGAGGTGGTATCCTATATGGAGGTGAATAGGATGACATGTAAGAGACATATTTGGAAGTAGGTTTTCTACTTGGTGGACCCCATCATGAAGCTAATTTAATGGCATGTATCATGTTGCAAGAGTTCTTATGATTGATTATGATATATTTGTTGATTGGTTTGTTTAACTCGACAAATTATGACGATATAATCTAGTCAAGTGTGAAAAATTAATGATAGGTGGGCCCTATGTGATGGAGGTCCCTATGCATGTATGCAAGGAACATTGCATGTTCAAAGGTGTTATGAATGTTAAGAAATATGTTGTAATTAAAGAAGACTGTGATAGGTAGGTCCTAGCTATGATGGTGCTTTACATGCAAGGGTGTTGCATGCATTCATGCACTATGCATGCCAAGGAAGGTTGTTTGAGGGTATGCAAGCATTGGATTCCTGCCATGTGGCAATCTTAGGCATCCATCTTTGATAGCTTTTCTTCTCACATTATAAATTCTATATTAGGTACTTATTCATTTGTATGTAGAGGTTGAAATTATTTACAAGACTGTTATGTTGTCAGATTGATTCCATAATCCTATCATTGATTAAAGAATCCTACTAATGAGATTAGCTTTAGAGATTGTATTGCAACCATATTTTATTATTGATAATATAAAGGGCTTTGCTTTTAGAGTGCTTGATTTTTCTCTTGAAAGGGTTCTCCCCACACATTATGGTATTATAATATATTGCTTTATTGCATGCTAATTCTATTTTCTATATGTGCATCTAATAACTGTAACTATTAAGGGTTTGTAAGAAAAAATTTACACTATCTTTGTCACTTATATTGGTGTAGGAAGATACTTTCAATCACCTGAATTGGACTTTCAATTAGTATTAGTGCCTAGGAAACTTTGGTCCCATGTTGGGTGGAGGGTTTTTTGAACTAATATTTATTTGAGTGGGAGATTTTGTATGTATTTTCATGACCTTGTTGCAGGAAAAATATGGCAAGCACATCTAGAAGGATCAAGATAGAGAAGTTTAATGACCATAATTTCAATCTATGAAAGCTCAAAATGGAAGATATGCTTGTAGATAAAGATCTATGGGCTGCAATATTTGATGTAAAACCTACCAATATGACTCAATAAAACTAAGAGTTGATGGAACAAGAATCCAAGGGTTAGATAAGACTCTATTTGGAAAACCCCATGTTGTTGAATGTCCATGAAAATAAGATTACAACGAGCCTTTGGAAGAAGCTTGGAGAGATTTATCAGGATAAATCCTTGGTAAATATGTTATTCCTTAGAAAGAAGTTGTATTATTTGAGGATGGAAGAAGGATAATCCATGGTTGATCACTTGAATGCCTTTAATATGCTCATTTCCCAATTGGGTTCTATTGGTGTGAAGATGAAGGATGAGAATCATTGCATGAAAATTCTATGTTCTTTTCTAGATTCATGGGATCACCTTGTGATAGCCATTGGAAATACCACTACCACCTTCAAGATAGATGGAGTGGTTGCATAATTGATTTCAAAAGAGATGCAAAGAAAATATTTCAAGATGGCTAAAGAAGCCCTTGTTGTTCATAGTAGATCAAAGGAGAAAGGAAAGAAGAAGGAAAAGAAGTAAAAATCAAAATCCCTGGAGAGATCTAAGTCTCCTAGAAAGTCCAAGGTGAAATGATGGAACTACGAAAAAATTGGTCATTTTCATAAAGGCTGCAAGGAGGAGAAAAGAATAAAAACAAAAAGAATGCCCCTTATTCTCTCAAATAAATCCTCTTACAATGATGGTGAAGCCTTTTTCATGGCCTTGACAATGCATGTATCTTTAAATATGTGTGGTTGATAGACTCTGTGCATCTTTTCACATGACCTTGCATAGGGGTTGGTTCTCGAAGTATGAATATTTTGATGGTGGAAAGGTGTATTTGTGTGATGACTCTCATTTGACTATTATTGGTCGTTGAAGAGTCAAGATTCAATTCCCTGATGGTAGAGTGAAGTGTATTAATGGTGTACTATATATCTTGGTTTTGACACAAAACCTACTCTTAGTTAGAAAATTGAATAATGTGGGTGTGTACAAGTTGTTTTCTTGAGTGGAGGATGTAAGATGATGAGAGGAGTTAGAGTATTGGTGAAGGGTGTTTGGATTTTCACCTTGTTCAAGCTAGATGCATGCACTACTTAGTGCAATAGTTCTTCTAACAAGCCAAATAAAAGAGTTGTAGATTTTTCATCCTCACCATTGGAACCCACAATAAAGAAATATGTCGCTTCTAATTTTGATGGTTGTGCATTTTGGGTATCTAAGGGTGTTCGTTCCTTGGAGATGAAGCTTCCAATAAATAAGATAATGTTATGGCACCAAAGACTTGACGATATTGGTGAGAAGAGTTTTAGAGCCTTGAAAAGTAAATCTCTCATAAAGAGGTTTGATGATTGCAATCTCAAGTTTGAATTTTATGAACATTGCATCTATGGAAAATAAAATAATTCTTAGTTTTATTCTAGTTCTCACAAATCTTTTGGGGTTTTGGACTATATTCATTTAGATGTGTCTGGTCTTGTTTATTAAAAAATCTATATTTTGTTTCATTCATTGATGACTATAGTAGAAGGACATTTGCTTATTTCCTCAAGAATAAATCTAATTTTTTTAGCTGGTTTAAGGAGTTTAAAGCCTTGGTTGAAAATCAAACTATTAGAAAGATTAAGTGTTTGAGGATTGATAAAGGTGGTGAGTTTTGTTGGACAAAATTTGATAAGTTTTGTGAAGAGCATGAGATTGAGATGCATAAGACAACTCCATACACCCCTCAATAGAATAGAGTTGTAGAGGATGAACAAGATGTTGATGGAGAGGGCTATGAGTATATTGAGTGGAGCTGACCTTGAACAAAAATATGGGTTGAAGTTGTTGCCACTAGTAAACATTTCTTGTACACCGAAACTTGTTGATAAGACACTCACAGAGGTGTGGTTAGGTAAGAAGCCTTCATTGATACATCTAAAAGTATTTGTTTGTGAGGCATATGAACATGTGTCGAATGAGAAGAGGTCAAAGTTGGAGAAAAAGGCAATAAAGTGTATCTTCATTGACTATGGTGTCGATGCGTAAGGGTAGAAGATTTGGGATCCAATGGTCAAGAATATTCTCTATAGTAGAAGTGTGATTTTTAGAAATTTGAAAACTTCAAGATTTGTTGTCCTACAACCAAAGAAAGAAGAGAAGGAAAAGGATTTAATTCATCTTCCACCCACTCTGATGAAAAATGAACTATGGACACCTGTTGGACCTAATGGTGAGGAGAGCTCTAAAAGATATAAAAGTTATAAAGAAGAAGAACCTTATCCTAAACAATTGAGGAGGTCTACATGAGTTAGGCGGCAAGTAGAAAGGTTTGGTTATTCATTATTGGATTGTAGTTGTATTTTTTATTTGATTGCTAACACTTATGAGCCTAGGATTGTAAAAGAGGCTATGAGTATGAGTGACGTAGATTCCTAGATGAAATCCATGGATGAAGAAATGGTCGCATTGAAGAAAAACAACACATGGAATCTGGTACCTTATGGTGAATGAGGTATACTACCTAGCCAATTTCACTCTTAGTTCCATTTTATACTTGTTTACTTAAGTTTACTTAATGCATTCTTAGGGAATTTTACTTTATGTCTCAAGTCATAAGGTCAAGGCACATGTCATAATCCTATGTTGTCCTAAGTATGAAACTTTCCTATATATACAAGGGTTTCTTATTGTATTGAATAATGTATTCACATTGTATATTTGTATCCTTTGAATGATATAATTATTCTCTTGTGATTTCATTGAAGCTCCTAGATATTGGATGCCTATCTCCATAGCTATATATTACATAGTATAGGGCATTCTAGAGCAACTCTTACATACATTAGCTGAGTAATTCAGGTTTATGTTTATTTTAAATGAAAGTTAGATACTACTCATTGGAATGCTCCAAGCTTTTTGTAGGTTTGAAGATGGAACATTCATTATGAGAAAAATATGTATAATCACCATCCTTGTATCCTTTTGTTGAGTTTTTGAATATTTACTTTAATGTCGATTGCTTGTTTTAATTTTCCATGCATCTTCTTATTAGTTCACATACAAGTTGAAGTGAAGGAATTGTGCATACCTTGCACTTTTCTCCTCCATTTTAGACTCAAATTGACCTTTTTGTCCTAAGTACATTAATTAGCATACAAATGGCATGCCTATGTAAAAAGTTAGCAAATCACTTGATCTTTGATTGATTTTAGTATCACACATCCAATGGTCCATACCTAATTTATATTTTACCCATTCATTACCTCATGTTAATTAAGTGAGCACGAAAACAAATTTGGTTCAAATTTGTGAGCATTGATTTGACCCCTAAACTTTCAAGATTTAAAATTTAAAATGGTATCAATCTAATCCCTTTCCAATTAGTCATTACCTACCAACTTGATCATGAAATATTCAAATTTGTAAGTTATGGTGTTGTATAAAAAGGTAAACCCTGCTTCATTATGATTTGTCTAGGATTCATCCATCTATCATCTAAGAAATCCTATCAGAGCTTTGTTACACATTGCTTAATTATAACTAGAGCATAACATCAACATGACACCGACAAATACACATGACTAGGTATTTTACATGATTACTTGGCATGCCTTCGACCTTATCAAAACTGCTAAATCAAATTTAAATGCAAGATCATTGCTAGTCATTTTTTGCAAGTTTATATATCAAGGTGAATAGGAATCTAAAAGTCAAGAATCTACTAGGTTAAATCTACCCACAAAGTTCAAATTCATACACAAGCTTCAAATTCGTAGACATAAAGATAATTTTTACAAACATACAAATGAACCAAAACATCATATAATAAATTTATTAATTTGAAAGTTGTCATGTGATTAAATCCAAACATAAATAACAATGAAAAGACCAAAATATTAATCTATCATAAAATATTCTACATCTTAACTTTAAGCCTAAATACTTTTATTTATTAATTTTAATGCATAATTATGATGATGTTTTAGTAACAAATTTCAATCTCAACTTGAATGTCTAAATCATTTATTAATTATTACTTGTCGAATGCAATTGTAACTTAATGTATTCCCTTTCAACATGTTACCATCACCTCATCAAGGTCGTCCCCGCTGCCGCCGGCAACGATGTTCGTGTGATATAAACTCAACATTCTAACCAAAGCAAAGACAGTCTGTCCAAGAAAGGGCGTAAAATATAACTACAGTCTGTCCAAGAAAGGGCGTAAAATATAACTAAGGTGTCAATGTTCCGTAAGCAGGAGGCATTCAGTTCATCTAATTGCTACAATAACCTGTCATTGCCATGCAGATCAACGTCCAAACATTGCAGTATGCCACCATCTTCCCATTAAATTATTCTAGAGCTCTTTCGGTATTTTCGATTTGTTTGAAATTGATCTTAAAAATTGGTGTTCACATACCCCCTGTCTCATTCTGTTGAAGCATCCGCCGGGAAGATGAAAACACAAACAAGAAAACAAAGAGTGAAATCGCTTGTAGGGAATAATCAAAGAAAACATGTTAAAAATAATGCAGAAAATATTGGAGTTGCCACCTGATTTATGTATAAAGATGAAGAGGAAGAGGACCAGGATAAACATCTCACAATTGCACAGATTCTTTTCCTCTGTACCCAAAAACTGAGGTGAGTACCATCAAATTCAAGTGTTAAATGATAGATTGCAGCAATAATGAATGTTAGCTTTGTTGAATGAGCACCTTCAATTGATTTTTAAGATTAAATTCAAAACAGTTGGGTTTGCTTCTCGCTAAATTGAATTTAAAATGGAAGGTTGTGTTAAACAAACTCTCAGGTAAGTGTGCAGATCAAGCATTTTTTGATCTTTACCAATGTTTAATTTCACATAACTATGACCCACTTCCATTTGCCTTGTTTTTTCTAAGTTGGTAATCCAGCTGTTGTATGATTTGGATCCATGGTGTGTCATTGAAGAACTGCAGTCAAGACAAAGCCCTTGTGCTCAAAACCTGTTTTCTTGGCAAAAGCTCTTCTTGCAGGTTGCAGAATACGGTGTTTCAGTTATTAGCTTCTCTAATTCACTGAGCAGTGAGCATGCTCTGCTTTAACATTTGTCGAAGCATAGCCTTCTTGGGTATCTTACATTTGGACCTTAGAGACATCTAAGCGTTCTTACACAGGTTACAGATTCACTTTCTCAGTGTTATCTTCATGGCGGGGCACCTTGCAGTCTCCCCCACTAGATTATGTCACCTGACACATATTAGGTCTGTTGGAATATAAAATGCTTTGTAATAAAATATAACGGTAACTGTCTTAAATGCAAGATCCAGTGTCTTTCTTTCCCTGTTGACTGATTTCTGATTAGAAGATTCGATGCATCTTGTTGTCATTGAGGCTGGGCACTTTAGGAAGGTGTGTTGTTCCTCATTTAGTATATGTGTATATTATGATCTTCCCTATTCCATGCATTTGATGGAGCTGTCTCATCCTTCTGTTTCCCTGCATAGAATTTTGGAGGGGGTTCCTTTTCTCCAAATTTCAATTACATATTCCATTTCAAGGTTTTGACTAGGTAGGATAGTGATCTGAAATCTGAACTGATTTTCTGGATTCGTTTTTTTTTTTCTGAAGTCCTTACTATTAGGACATGAGAAGGAACAAAGATTATTCCACATATAATATAAAAGGAACAATTCCCATAACCTAAGTTTGGCTCTCAAAACCTCCAAGTCACTCTGAAAAAGACTTTTAGTACGAAGCAGCCAAAAATCCTCCAAACATGAGTTCACAGAGAAGTGGAATATATGGAAAGAGGTATATCATTTATGTTTATGATGTTATGTGTCTGTTTTCCATTTTTCATTGGGATACTGCTTGATTTCATACTGGCTGCAATTTATTATGTCTAGTTATCTTAGCTGAGCTCTATTCAGATATAGATATGTCCCAGATATATGGTTGGGCATATATGAACTGTAGCTGATCCAAATATGTATCAGCAACTGTGAAAAATATGGGTGAGACTAATGGGCACCATTGGTAACATAGTTTGCTTCCATTCATAAAATGGTGAAGAGTTTTGGGTTTGCATGATAGCAATGGATACAACCACATGCTGTTATGTTTGACCTTCTTCCATTTCATCAAAACCACTTAACCGCTTAGACTGTATGCCATCAATCAGATTGTTTAGCAAGGGCTATAATAAGCTCATCAAACTTTATAACCCTTTTTCACATTGTCAATTTTTATCAAGCTTTGTGGACTGCTCATTGGAGTGATGTCTTTTCGGTGATGACTTCTGCAATTACTCTCTAAATCCTTTTGGGTGTATTGTTAAAATGCATTATATTTTTTCAAGTAATTGCAAGCATCGAAGTGGAATTTAAAGGCACAGGAAATAATCTTTTTAGGTGATTTATTGTCCTTTTCAAACTGGCAAATTTTACAGAAATTATCATTGCCACTGAAATAATTCCCCAATCTTTCTTTTCCCTTTTACTTAAAATGTCTGCTTAGTGCATATTTAGGTTGCATAAGTATGACACTTGTATTCTTCTTGTGACATCATTTATCATGTAAACGGATAAGTTAAAAAGAATACCACTTCTGGAAACAAATTGTCTTTTACTCTTGCAATACTTTTCCGGGATGTTTGAAAGATCTCATGCTTTTTCTCCTGCAGCTTGTATTTGTTCTCATCTTTTCATTGAGTTTAAAAAGAACTTTAAGCCTCTTTAAGAGGCGAATTCTATTTATACTCCTAGTTTTCTCTGAGTGAGCACAATTAGCATGTTGGTTCTAACTTCTAACTTCTCTTTTATCTCCAAAGCAAATAGCCTCCTTTTAGTTAATGCAGGGCTTTAAATTTGGCTAAGACGCCATGACAAAAGGGTGCCTAGTCTGTCAGAATTGCCCAAGACTTGCACCTGGCCTTGACCATTGAGTTGTACTGCATCCAGAATTCAATATGGTGTGTTACTCAAAATTACATGTTCCAGGGATTTGAACTTGGAGATTTGCCATGAAAGCTCAATGATTATTCCTTAAGCACAATTGAGTTGACTTCGAGAAATTGCACGGTTCAAAGTGAACATGGTTGTGGGCTTGGTTACATGACAATAGTTATGTGGTCTTTGCAAACATTGACATAGCTTCAGCCTCTATCTCTGGGTCTACCCTTGGCTATTTCAAAGTTCAAGGTGTTAGTAAAGTACACAACAATGTGTCCTTTGCTTATGGTGTGCAACTCCTTGCTCTTCACTGCTTGCCCCTACTTTTTTGGCTTCCCACTTTTTTGAAATATTATCCCTAGTGCCCACAAGTAAACTGCTGTGAGATAGAATAAGGCTACGGTTACCATCAAAGCTTTGCAGAAATTTAAATAGAATCTACTAGAATTGCTAATGATCTTCTGTAAGTCTGTAACTAGATATTGTAGTACTTAATACGCTTACCATCAACATTTTCAAATAAAAAATGATTTAACCAGTTGAGCAGGCATTCCGTTCTATAGTAACTTGTGCAAGTTCTATGTTTAAATTCATGTTTTCAGGATGAGATTTTTTTTTTGTTTAATTATGCAATGCCTCAAATTTATAGATTCCAATTTTACAATTAGAAAACATGGGTCAGGTTTCAAACTTTCATCTAGTTTTTGTTTTTGTTTATTTTATCATAAGAATGCTTTTTTTAATGTATAGTATATAAGCATGACGAGTTGAATCTTTACAGGGATAATGGTACTTAACAGGTTATCTATTGGGTTGGCAACGTTTGCATTTGGTTTTCTTGCATTCATTTTTGGAGTTATTGCTGAGAATAAGAAGGTACCATATCTAGCTAGTATCCTTACCATTTTTTGGGTTAATATAGATACTTGCTATTTGATTGTATGGTTATCAGTAGTAAGTGTGACCTGCAAATTTTCAGAATTGAACATTCATTATGCCCTACTAGTACAAGGAAGGATCTTTAATTCTTAATAAATGGAGTTTAATGCAATTAATGGAACCCATTGTGGACGTATGAAGGATAATTTGAATTTTTTAATAATTTCAAGGCAATTTTTTGACTGACACAAAGAAACTACAATTTTTTCTCCTAGAATTAATACGTATTTGCTGAACCAAGCTCAACATCTTGATTTTTTTTTTCTCAACTTTTTTCTAAACCCTTGCATTCTAGAAACTACAATTTTCATGGAGGTCTGTAGCCAAATTATTTCAATAACTTCTTTTGTATGACACAATAGTTCACTATCATAAAGGGGAACCTATGCAACAGTAGTACTTCCAAAACTGATGTCAATTTTGATTGAAGCATTATTAAAAAGTATACTTTACTATCAATATAAATAAGCTTAATTCTTTACTAAAACACAATCACAGCTACACATGCAATAGAGCGTAAAATCTTCACTACCTAGTATGGGAAATATTAACTGGAGAATCTTCCTCTAGGGAATAGGAAGTTGTGGTTACTTCACAATGGCGGGCAGAGTACCATGTATGAGATTACAGAATGGCAAGAGAGATAAAGTTTGTACATCATGAAGAAGAAATTACTAAAAACAAACGTTCAGTTGATAACTCCATTGGTTCTGGACCTGAAGGAAGATGAGAAAAATCAGTCAAAGTAGTCAAAAGATCAAAAATCCAATCAAGCTCTCTGTTTTTGCTTATCTTTCTTTTGGGGAAGTTTGTGTAGTTACTTTAGAGCCTAGCAAAAATAAATTCCAAGCCAGACAATCAGCAACTATGCTAAATAGATCATCCTATATGTTCAATATTTGATGATTTTGACTCGTGTCCATATTCAATCTGCTGATTCAAAGGTGGATTGGTTAGTTATGATTGGTCATATTTTTCTAAATATATTCTTAGATTTGATGGCGATAGAATATTACTGTATTTGGACCAGGCTTGAACAAGATCTTATAAGATAGAGCAGAGCATTTTTATTTGAGCTAATAGTAGTGGGGATCTAGAGGGACCTCAGCCCATAGAACAAGCATATATCAAAGTACAAAAAGATATATCTAACAAATGTCCCTACAAACAACACTTGCAGGGGTAATAACAAGCACAAAATAAAAGGAAACATCAAAATAGAACCAGTGAAGAGCATAAACTAAACCAACCAGAAACCTTCTGCCATCAGCCAGGTTACAAGAGTTCAGAAATACCCCAGCAACCAATGGTAGCATCAGTCCTATGGCCTTCCTCCTACCAAATGTGTAACTGTTCTAACCCTCAGCCACTACCATCATTTATTTTGGTTTTATGTCACCACTCTCTTTTGGTTGATGTAAACCATCAAATCTTATTCCATAAATATTTTCTGATTTATTGGAGGCTCTCTGCAAGTGGCCATCAGATAGCTGAGGCAAAGCATACACACTAGTAACTTGAAATGTGCCTTTATTATGAGAAATCTGTAGGAATTCGACAACTGATTGTAAATCCTGATAGAACACTGTGATGATCTCAATGTCGTTCACTGCACTCAGCTCTTTCTTAATCGCTGCAAGTTAAATGCCATCCAATTAGTGCCTACCAAAACATGTTAGCCACTCATGAAAACCTTTGTCTCCTTTGGTTCCTCCAAATGATACTCCGCAACTTTTGTGTTCTTGGGGAGGAGGGGAAAAAGCTCCAACCAACCACTAACATCCTTTGATTGAACCACTTGTTCAAACTTACAGAAATCAGCAACAATAGTGACTCGGGAGCGTGAAGACCAATTGTCTACAATTCCCTCCTCACCTATAATGCTCTTAACCAGATTCAACAACATAAAATTATGACATCAAAAGATCTTCCTCAGGTGGTGGTCGAAAACCCAACCACATCGGAAAGATGTCCATGCCTCCACCTACCATTTTCATATGAGTCATACTACCAAACAAAACCACTACACAAAAACCAGAGACCATGCCAAGCTTGAACTCACACCACCTCACAAAGAACCAAATCCAAAATTAAAGACACCATCAAAGGCCTCCTAACAATTGTTGCAAGGAGAGTGAGGGAAGGTCATAGATAACACTACGCACATGTCAACCTTACCACACATAAAATCAAAATCAATATGATCTAAGGGGACATAGGCAATAGATTTTCCAATGCACATAGCTTGGGAAGCCAACCAAAGAGGTGTTCAAAAAGGCACCTTTAATTATGATCATGCTGACTTCTCTTTCATAATTAAATCATCCAAGTCTTCCCACTTTGCTACCCTCGAGCTAGAAGGGCATTAGGTCTATTCCTTTATTTGCAGGAAAATAGACTCAATGGAAGCAATGGGTAAAGGAAATAGACTCAAAAAAATTTGAAAGGAGAATAGCTTCTTGCAGTAAAATGCAGAGTTTCCAATTAGGACAATATGATTTTCGCAAACCTCTAATGACATTGGAAAAATTGCCTTCAACCAACAACTTCCTACACCCTTATGCCTTTGACAAGGTAAGCCTTGTTGGCATTTCAATTCACACCTCTGGAATGCGAATTAAAAACAGACAGCTATGCACAGGTAAATTGCTCTTCAAATTAGGAGGGGAAGCTCCATCTTTGCTGATGTTGCTTAAAGAAAGTAAACTAAAACTAATTTGCCTATCTTTTTGTTTAGCTAAGAGCACAAGGTTATAAAACTCAAGCGTCGTAGCTAAGATTTTCTCTTTTAGAAGTTCAACTACAACTAAGCCTACTCTAATGACATTTCCAACTACTCAAGTAAACACAGAGCTTGAGAGTTAGAAATGGACAAGGAATGATTCTTTGACATAAACACTTAAACAAACTTTCTTACAATGCACATCTACTGTACTTTCAATGCAAGCTGAAATAAAGATCATATAAGCAGAACATATAAAATGGAAATTTGAGACATTATATTAGGGCAACAAAGTAGGCACAAGACTTTATTTTCTCAAATCTCAAGAACAAAAGATAACACTTCTGTGACAGCAAGATTGTAGCAAAATAGGCATACAGCTTAGCAATCAACCAGAATACATTGACACAAGTAACACAATAATTGAACAATAACTTGCAGCTAAAAGAGGCATGCAAGTTTGCTCTCACACTAAGTGAACAATACTAAATAACAATTAGAAGGCACTAGTAGGCTCAACATTTTGTTATCACAAGCATGGTTAAAGAAAAATGGGCAAAGCTGCCCTTATTTATACACAAGTAGAGGAGTAGGGAACCCTAAAATCTCCTTGCTTTTATATCTAAGACTTGCCAACATGCAAGCTTTATTTTTAAAACTAAAACAAGATAAGCATCTAACAACCTATGAAAGCATAAAAATAGGGAAAGTGCCAACTATTACAACTTGATATTTGTCTTTCACAAAGAATGGATAAGAATTGAGAGAAGAATAGAAATAAAGTGTGAGATAAGAATAGAAAGAAAGCTTGGAGAAAGCCGTTGCTTTAAATCTCAACCACATTCGCCAAAAAGTAGGAAACTGTACATCTCTATTAGGAGCATCAATACTATCTATAGCAAAATTCTGCTTTTCCAGGATCTCTTTGCCTTCTGCAATTGAATTTCGGAAATCTTTGACATCTTTAGCTTCTTTATCAAATCTTGGTAATGTCAGCGGCTCTGCAACTGGAGTGGTGACCTTTTATAAATATATCCTCTTGCTTCAGTATATCTTTCACAGCTTTTATGCTTTTGACACTTATCCTAATTTTTCAATGGAAAAGTATTGTACAACTTTTTCCAATACTTGTCCTTTTGCTCATACCACACCCTTTCACACTCTTTGACTGAGATGATGTTTTTTGTCCATGGTGGTATTGAAAAAACACTTCTCAACATCGGTCGTTCAGATAATTATGATACAACACTTGTTTAGCTCTGAATTCCATAGGAGAATATTGCATGCTGAAAAAATTGAAGTTTGATTGTAAACTTGACTATGCTCGCACAAGTTTTGCACAAAAGCTAAATTTAGCTTGTTGATTTTTCTTCTTCAAACGGGCATATTTTTCAAAAATATTTTGAGATATGGGTTTTGTAGAGAATCTCGTTGCAAGAAGACTCAGATCACTCGTTTTTGAAAATTGTTGATGGATGACTGAAAAAGCAAAAACCCTAATTTTTGATTTTTTTTTTTTAAAGCTGAGAGCTAGGTTTTGTGCAAAAGCACGTTTTGGATGAACCCAGATGATTAGTTTTTGAAAATACTGAAGGTTTCTTGGACATGCGTGGAAAAAGCAGGTTCTTGAAAGTTGAAAATTTTTCCAAAGTTGTTGAGAAGCAAAAACCAAGCTGACCCAGATTGTTGAAAATTGAAAAAGATGACCCCCTTCTTCTGAAAATTGATGCCCTGAAAAAATAAAGCATGAAAACGGAAGCCTTTGTGTGAGTTGATCAAGAAAATACGAAGAACTCTGAAAAATCTCCAAGTTTTAGCCTTCGAATCTTGAAATGAATAAAATTATATGTTTCTTCTTCTCTTGCCTTGGATGCCACCTGCAAAAATTGTGAAGAATGAATGCAAAGGCATTCTTAAATAGGTTTTTAGGTTGAAAACTTGTTTTATTCTCCAGCTTTAAAACTTCTTGAAGCCAATCCTGAGTAGGTGCATCGAATTTGGACACTTTTTGACGTTGAAAGATAAAACTTGGAAAAATCGACTAAGGCATGAAACTTTAGGCACCTTTGGCTAGTAGACTTAGCTAATTTTCTTGATATTTCAACTTTTGCTTGAGTTTTGTCCCTAGTTTGATCTTGATTTTTGGACGTCAGATTGATCTCGTGAACTGGTTGATGATCTCGCTGCGGAGCTTGATCTAATTTGACGAGATTTGTCTGGATGCAACTTTTGATAAAAACTTCATCTAAACCTTTCCACAAAACTTGACTTGAATGTTAAGGTTCTTAATAAGCTATATGATAATTAATAGATCCTTGTTTATAGCAGGAACATATCAAACGTTGTGTACTTTAAAATTTGAGAAAATCATTTAATACAACCCTAACATTCCTTTACTATCAACCACATGTGATTTACTATCATCAAGTGAAATTCTATACTTATGACTAGAACCAATAGTACACTTTACATTCTAGTCCCTATGATGCATGAAATGTCTAGATGCCCTTGAATCAAAGAATCAGTAGTTGTTAATGCGGTTAGAAAGAGATGCCATGAGCACAAAATCATCGTTTAATCCATGTTCTTCCTCAATAGCACGTCACATTAGCTTCACCATGTTTTTTGTAGGATAGATTGTATTGGCTTTTTCAACATTCCTTTTTAACATGTCCAACTTTGTTACAATAAAAACATTTCACCATTTTCTTGGATTGAGTGGAAGGAGTATCATCAGAAGAATTTTGAGGTTTGCCCTTAAACTGGGCAGCAAGAGCACTTTCAATGGTCCTTGATGTAGATTTCCCTATTTGATGTTGTCTTTGCTCCTTTTGTTGTAAATATTGATTGACCTTATCAAATGTTAGGGTTTGAGTTTCAGCCAATAGATTCAAAGACTCTGCAAATGTCTCAAAGGAAGGTGGGAGAATGTTAATGACCAATGCAACCTGTCCTCTTTGTCAATTGATTCGTGTATGGCGACAAGTTGATCACTAAGATCCTTAATTTTTAAGAGATGTTCAGACAAAGACCGCTCTGCCCCTTAAGCAATTTGATAGAAAATCACAATGTTTAGAGATACATAACCCAACATTTTTCTAAAACTTGATATTTACTTTCTAAACTATCCCACAGGTTGTGTTTAGATATAGCACTTCGAGCTTCGGGAATTAGATCATCTAATGCTAACAACTTTAGAATTAGTAGGGATTCCCATGATGCTTGTCAAACTTACTAGGTTATTTATGGGCATGATTTTTGTGCTTAATAGGATATAGTCACATTCTAAATATTTAGTAGCTAGTATCTTGCGACTCCATATACTATAATTTTTCCCTGTTAATTTTTGTGACTTTAACAACAGTAGATTTTGAAAACTGACTATTTACTTCACAACCATAGAAAATAAGCTTTTTCTGAAAACATTTTAATTCTCTGAAATATTAGAAAACCCCTTCTTAATTTTTATCAAAATATATATATATATATATCAAAAAATTTCAAATGTGATCCTAAAAATATTTAGACCCTCTCAAAAAATTCAGCCATTTAACATGAAAAATAGCGGGAATGGATTGTATGCAGTTTGCTGGTGTGCCCTAATACTGATTGCAATTAAGATAATCTACAAAAGTCGTGATTAAGTCTACCTGTGCAAAAATTGCACTTAGAGAAGAAAAATGCAGAAAACGTGCCCTTTCTTGACGAAAAATGCAACTGGTAGACTTCACGTCTTTCCTTAATCAAAGACGTGACTAGTGAAATGCGATATTAATCTTCTTGTCGCGATTTCATTGGTTTTTCAGTGTGATGCGATTTAGACTTGTTCTTTGCTCTTCTGCCCTACAAATATACTGCTTGTGCCGTGAAAATGCTTGCCCGGACACGATTTTCTGCAAAGATGGCCGCCATGTGATGCCCTAATGTTGTGCGCTTGCAACTAGACGCTTTCCAGAATTGCGATTTGATGAATTCGTCCATAGATTTAGCTAGACCTCAGGAAAAAAATAAATTTGGATGGTGCTTTGCTTTGCGCCTTTCAATTTCCTCTATTCTCGACCTTCTGTGAGATCAAATCGTGCTGGCTCTAATACTAGTGTTGGTATGAGTACAAAAATGAGATGAGAGAATAGGCTCGATCATCTCAAGAGGAGATGACAACCTTATATTATTGAGGAATGTCTAATAATACACAACAGTCACAAAGGCCATAAAGGCAATTAAACAAGAGCAGAAACAAAAAGCCAAGTGTAACATCAATTACATTATTAGTGTCATTAAACTATACGTTGCTTTTCCTTTGGTTGGTACCTTCTGCTTTGTGCTCAAGCACATTTTCCCATTCAAAATTTGTCACTACTTATCATACATGCCTTAGTGAGTTTCAGCATTAATTGTCCTTCACTCTATGCCTTATAAATGTGTTTGAAAACTCTTCTTGTTATCCTTAGATAAGGCATAGTGTCGGCAAAAATTAAAGAATGAGATTGAGAGAAAACGGTGTGCTTTGTCAGATTGAAAGTATGACATTATATTATTGAACAGATACGAAAAATAGAAAACAGCTACAATCTAAAATAGAAAACAGCCACAGTCTAAAAATAGACAGTGGTTAAACAAATTTACTAACTACAACTACTCATTGTAATATTCTAGTACATAGAAGACGAACACAACAAATTTTGAAAGATAATCTCAAGATTTCTAGCAATTAACTTGACTCAATATGAAAATTGCCGTATGGGTACAACGCACATATTAAGCCCTGTTGTTTCTCTTTGTATTATTACCTCATTGGGATTTGATAAGAAAATTCTCTGCTGTAAAAAAGCTTGTAATTTTTTATGCAGAACATAGAAAATTACAATGTTTCTTCAGTTTTTTAAGATTTTGTCAACCACATATCAGCACTCTAGGAAAATCCAGTGTAATTTATATGATATATTGAGAGACCTCTATAAAAAAAGAAAAATTCAAGGGATGCTTCTACGAGATGTGTATAGGCACAAAGAAACTTTATTTGAAGTCTCCTAATGTCCGGGGGCATCCCCAATGATTTTTCTAAATGTCTTTGATTCTTTCTTCAATTACATGGGGTGGTTATTGTTTTAAAGAGATACATGCTTTAATTGAAGGTATTTTTTAAAATAGTTAGCGAATAAAGATCTCAATGCTCTTAAGCATGATCTATGTCTTTGGCTTCCCTTTGTTGAAGTCCATTGAAAGATTCTATGACAATATGCAAAAAAGGTTGATTTTGACATAAGAGATAATGCTTGATGCTTCACAACAAACAAAGAATCAGTAATTTTTTTGTTACTAAAGATAAAATTTTATACATGTTGGGAATCTATCTATGTGAGACTAACCACGGGGCCTTCTACAAATATTTTAAATATTATCATCCCGGTTCTATGCTAAAAAAAGGAATCATATCACATTGTTCTTCATGTAAGAGTGTTCTTCGATGTGAATTGATCTTATATTAATAGTGTTTAAGCTTATTAAACAAAGTTGAAATATTTCCACTTCGATATTTCTACACGATTGAAGTTGGTTGAACAATTAAAAGTAGTGAATACTTCTTGTACATAAAACTGAAGGAGAGATTTAGTGTTTATCAATCAAATTGAAAATTCAATCTCTTTGGTCAACTTTGCATACACAGAATCTAAGCACAACTTTGAATCAGATCTCAAAACTCAAAATGGCAGAAAAACCTCCTTATAAAGACCATAGTTTGCTAAGATTCATAAGCAATTAATACAAATGAAGGTGCTTAGAGAAATTGAGAAATTTGGAAACAATAAAACCAAAAGGAGTTCGTTGTTTTCTTTGTCAAGAAATTACTCATTTTTAATTGAATTTTACTCTAGAAGTTTGAGACATACCAATTTTTGTTTAGTTGGTGACAAATCTCTCCATTGAATTCTTGCAGATAGTCTCCGAATGAATTCTTATTTTGTTTCAGATTATTTCAAACATTGTTAAGAATAATGAAAAGGATGAATAAATTGGATGTTATGTCAGTAGTAGTTTCAACTTGGTCAAACGAATGGACAACGCGTTTCAAGCTCTTCACAAAAACTGCAGACATCCAAACAAGTTGCCAAATAAGCATCTTTCAATATTTTTTATGAAGACAAAATGTTCAAGATTATGCATATTTAAGGATTGCCAACTGAACCCAAGAACATGTTTCAAATTTTGTGGCCATTCTCTATTGGTGTTAGAATGCTATAATCCAAAACCTTCACAGACTACTCTTAGAAATTGGTACATTTGCAAAGAACAACTAATTGGCTTTGTAGCCTCTATGTAGCTGACAATTAAAAAAAAAATTCTGACCAATGTTTTCTGCTTGTATGTACACTGCAGCCTGGAGAGGTGAAGAGTATTCAAATAGGGAGCATTACTAGATGCCTTTATCCTTCCGATCCAACTATAATATTGGGCATTTTCTCAATTATATGTCTTGCCATATCATCATGTTTTGGAGTTAAATCTATAGTTTTCTCTTACAATGGGAAAACCATTCCAACACATGCACTTTGGAGAAGCACCACACTAGTTGCATTTTCTATTCTTTCCACGTAAGTAATTACTTTGATAATTTGGATGCAATATGTATTATGCAGAATAACCATTACTTATCGAGCAACTGTTTTGAATTCATTTTTTCTTCTTTTCTAAATTGCTGGATTGGGTATCTTGACACTGCTGAAATTCTTTAAATTTTTTAATGCTGCCTGCTGGTTTCAAAAAGTTGGGCATTTTGCATTCAACATTAAACTGACCCATAAAATTAAAATACACCAAACAGCTCCCAAAACCTGAGTAAGTTTATCACGTGCTGAATTGTCATTCAAAAGCACACTATATATCAGGTAGTTTAGATCATGTCTGGAACTGGGTTCATGAATATGCTTTCTTCCCTTCCAGACATAATTTCAGTATTTTTTACACTCCTAAAATATATTTTCCAGCTATTGTTTTTGCATTTGCTTTGAAAAATATATTATTACTTGTAAATTCCTGTTTATTATCGCCTATCTACTTTATTGCTGTAAATGAAGCCATACTACTGTTGTTCGGATTTTGCATGGTTGCTCGACTAGAGGCAGCGCTGTAATAGAAATCTAGGAAAGCATTGCTGTTATTTAATTGAGAATATTAATATTAATATGTTTTGATATTATATTTTTAATTTCAAGAACATTTTTTTATATCATATACTATATCATATTTTGGCGGAAAAGCGAGGGTTCTGCTATTATTTTGTGATTTGAGGCACTATTGGAGGTCTCATTAGCAGCTCATGAGATATTTAAAACAAGTGTAGGAGATGTAAGCTTATAGAGGCTTGTCTAGGTGGTTTGCATGACGTGTTCTCAATGCCAAGGGACTTTAATCTGACATTGCTTGACTATTTGTTCATAGAGCCCACACTGAAATTGGTGGGGTGCAAAATAAGACCAATTTTTTTATAAAAAAAAAATTAAAAAATCATTTGTACTATCTAGGTCTTGCAAAATAGACTCGTATATCCACTTGGGTTTTCTTTGCAATGGACCCAAGGTAGGACCAAAAAGAGAGCCCAATATTTTGTATGATGTTTGGGAGGATGGAGAATTGGATGATGAACATGGTGATACCCAGTCTTAAGAGCAAGCTCAAGAAAACCCAAGCCACCATGTTTTCATCATCCACCCACATCTCAATAGTATACGTAATGAATAAACCTCTTAGTAGAGATAAATTTGTCAAATTTAGAGATAAGCTTGCATTTTTATTTGGTTTAGTCACTAAGGGGGGTGTTAGATATATTAATATTAAATAGGACATATGAATTAGCATTGATTTCATGCTGGGGGCTTAAAATAACACCCAAAATTTAGAGCATTGTGGCTAGTTTGTTTGTTTGCTTGTGTAAGTTTTTTCACAAAAGAGCCAACTTAGTTCCCTTGGTAATCCTATTTAATAGACACAATTTTCCAAAGTCACATTGCTTGTTTGTGACTTTGATTGTGTTGAGATTTTTCTGTATTTCTCTTCTAGTTCTCCAATATCTTGTTGATCCATGACAAAATAAAAATATCAATAACTTAAATCATAAACTATAATGAAAAATATAAATGCCACAAGAGTTTAAGTCTTGAGATAACAAAATATAACAATTTTGTATATGATCGATGTTATAATGCTAAGATAAAAGCATCGGTAACAAGATCGATCATCATTAGAGTCATTGTATGATTCATTTCCCATGAAACCTAATGACTTGTCCTCATTGCTTTTGAGTTTGAATCATATGGATTCTCAAATGGTACCCAACCAATCTCGACTACACAGCTTGATTTTCATCTATGTTTCTTTGATCCCTAGGTTCTATATTCCATTGAGCTGCTTGAGTTTTTTGATATGGATTTGTATAGTCATCTTGGAGACAAATAGTGTGTACTAAAAATAGCTTCTCTCTTTCACTCTCAATGAAAGGTAAGTCTCTTCCATTTGATGAATGGATGAAGCTATAGTGGACCAATTCCTCTAAGTAGCAAAGGAACTAGTGACCTGATAAAAGAAGTATAGTGGACCAATTCCTCTAAGTAGCAAAGGAACTAGTGACCTGATAAAAGAAGTAATGTTGCCAGAAATAGATTCTATAAAGAACCCATTATATACTTTACATTCACTCAAAATTGATTTTCAAGCACTACTTCCCTCACTCTTCAGCCATCATTTGTTTTGGATGCCGCACTATAGAATTTACTTAGTAGGCATTATCATAAGCTGCAATGGCCCCACACCTACCATTATGACCTCTACACCTTTGCAAATTACTTGCAACCTTCTCTACCTGACTTATTTCACAAGACTAAATGGCGACTCTGATACTAATGTTAGTATGAATAAAGGAAGAGATGAGAGAAGATGTGCACTCAATATATAGATTCAGAAACTTCCTGTTATAGTGACCTCATTAATGGAGGTTCAACAAACTTGCAGCAACCTTATTAATAGCATACAAGTGTAAACATACACTTTATTATATCATTATTGATTATTCTAATACTTTGAAATTGGATTATGAATATTAAATATCTGTGCTGCAAAAATATTCCAGTACATTATTAAGCAGAATACATTCCTATTTTTTCCTTTTTTTATCTCTTTTCAAACAATTATTAGCATGAATAAAATCAAAATATTATCACATTTTCTGTAGGAAAGTCCCTGACTTTCAAGAAATGTTTTGGGAGACTTTTAGAGACATCGAATCAAGGCCTCCTGTTGTCTGAAAATATCTCTGTATGCATCTTCAAGATGGATGCATTTCCTAGATGGGAGCCAAGTATCAGGGATCAAAGTACAAATCTCCAAGTAATTTTGGTAAAAATTCTGCGTGACTGGGTCATGCTGTGAGTTACTATCACTGATAACCAAATCAACATAAAGAACCAAAACGAATAATTCTTTGCAATTATGTTGAATGCATATACATTGGGATAAAATACTTCTTGAGAAGCCATTTCAACTTGTATAAAGCTCTGGTAGGCAGACAAACCAAGTGTTCATTTCCCTTCTCAACGATCCCTTTGCCTGATGGAAACACACACCCAAGTCCCATCCCATACTGGGTCCTGGTGCATTTCAGGTGCAATGCAAAATTTTAGTATTCACACCCATGTAACATTATATTCTCCTTAGAATTCTATTCGAAAAGGCCCAATTGATGCTAGTTATAAACGATAGTCACATAGAAGGATCTGGTTGCAGTTTCAAATTAGTGAGCTGAAGCCCTCATGAGAGGACTTGCATAAATATCAAAAGGATCCTGCCTATGAAGGGTTTGGTGTTGGTCATGCGTTATATTAACTCTTGTGGGCCCAGTGGATTTTCTATAAGCTATCGTCCTTTGCTTGTTTGTAGATACAGGGAAGGCAGTTCAAAAAAAGAGATAAGTTAATCCTTCCCTGTCCACACAAATATTATATGCTTGCAAGATCTACGACTATCAACTGAGAAAATGTTCCTCCTCCCTTTTAGCTTACTGGTTGTAGCATATTATGCCATGTCCCCCGAAATTGTAACACCAAAATGAAATATTAAAACACAAATAACAAAGTTGAATGAATATTAAAATATACATATGAGTAATCACAATTTAAATATTATAATTATAATTATCATAGATAACATTATAATTATAATACGAATGTTATAGTACGAAACGGAATAATTAATATTAGTAATTATAAATATCATAATAATAAAGATAATATTCACAAGAAAAACAATATAAAATAATATTAATAAAAACATATCAAACAAGAAATATTTAAATAAAATATACTAACAGCAAATGAAGGAATCCAAAAGGCATCGATCCCTAATGAGAATCTGAAAGTATTGATTCCTATGAAAGCATACTAACCACCCTTAAACAGCAGCGATAATTAGAAGTAAACAGCCACGTTAATGTGAAGAGGAGCGATCACCATATGTAAGGAATGTCACTCCAAGGAAAGGTACAATTGATGCCAAAGGGCATGAAACGTGAGGAGAGCCACGTCCTTTGGCAAGTAGCCATATCTTATGAGGCAAGACGAATCATATAAAAGACGGAAAATAAAAAGCAAGGGGGGAGGAAGGAAAATAACAATAGGGGATCAGGGAATAAGAAAAAGGCAGTTCGATGAGGATATAAAGGAAGATATCTACTGGCAACTAGGATTTACTGACCTTTATTGCGAGGGATGCTGCCCTTGGGCTTAGAAGAGTTGGCTACCAGGACACCTTTTGCAATCTCACTCCTCCATCATGGTGAATCGAATCCTCCAAGGATGTTAGAGTACTTTGTGATTGAATTAATGATTGGTCAATAACTTATTAATACCTGGTTGTGGCAACTGCTAACTATTATTGTTGTGATAAATGATCCTGTTCTATTAATCAATTTGATTATGGTAAATGGTTCTAATCTATGTGCAAGACTTCAGTCAAGGTTTCAATCAGGTGAAAAAATATTCTCTAACCTATTTGTTCATTTAAAAATTAAGGATTTATAGCATTCCCAATAAGGGACATTACATACTACTAGTATTAAATGTTCTATTTGGGACACCTATGGTCTAAGTTTATTTTTTAATCTTTCAATCTGCACAAGAAGTTTGAAGATCTGGAAAGTAAAAGCTCAACTATCATATCCAAGTAAGAAGTTTTTATCTAAAAACAAATAAAATGCACGATCATCAACATAGTCTACTGCATACATCACATAATCATCATCAACATATTTTAGACACATACATACACACATATAGTTTTTCTGTTTTACACATAAAGTTGGAGAAGTAGATATCTATATTAATCATAAAGAGAAAGGAAGAGTAAGTTTCTGCAAAATATGTTACATATACTTATGCCTACGATTAGTATCAAATCCTTCAATAATTGCAATGACTCAGGTGCAAATGCAATTATTATT